>CM062818.1:107641805-107936928 GCA_031772625.1 Pinus tabuliformis | reverse complement strand
TTGCCAGATTGGGAAGTGCAACTTCATAGTAGCAGCAACAATAGTGAAACGAACCCAATAGAGGAGGAAGAGAATGCAACCCTTGCATCTAAGGGGAAACAACAACAACGTATGAAGAAGAAAGACGTCTCGAAGATCAAGTGCTTCTGGTGTGGTGAATTTGGTCACTACGCTACATAGTGTCCTCTCAAGAAGAAGGACAAGGACAAGAAGCATGATCCGAAGGCTGCCTCCACAAAGATCGAGGAGGAGGAGTTTGCCATGGTTTCCGAGATACCTCCAGGGGAGAGGTGGGGTGATCTGGAACTGTAGTTCGAAAGAACTACAGATGGGCAGGATCCTTGAGGAGTCCACCTCTTGGATCAATACCTTGCTACGGGAGCCCAGATTAGTAGTAGTAGTAAGATGAACCCATGTCAGTTGGTGTAGAGGAGTGCCAGAGACCGAGCAGTGTAGAGCAGAGTTGGCAGCAGGGCAGTTGGCACAGTGCAAAGTCAGTAGCAACACAGAGGCTTTAGAGGGTTAGCGCAGAGACTAGCAACAGTCAGAACTGCAACAACAGATGCATCATGCTGAACACCTGTTTAGTGATTTTTGATGCTTTTTTGTTGATGTAGCATCAACAACAATGGGAGAAGATTGCAGTGCAGATGCAGTGTTGGCAATGGCAGTGCCAGCAATAGCACAGATGTGGAAATTATGAGGGTTGCACTACAAATGCAGTGTTGATAGTGGCACTGTCAGCAGCAATACAGATGCAACATTTGCGTAGTAGTTGGTGGGCAGCAATGTCAGACATCAACAACGCAGAGGGAGATGTTACAAAGAAGGGTGATGCTTCAGTAAGATGCATTATTAGAGCACATTTCTCGCTAAGAGATAGTGTTGATTTCTGGTAGCATCAGATGTGTTGTAAGCCTCAAAATTTGCAAGGAGGCTTGGAAACATTATTCCACAATACCCAGAAATCGTTTTGGGAAATTCCACCCGGATACAGTTTTATTAAAATAATTAATTATTTTTAATGGGTGCCTAAGTCTAAACTTAGGAAATTAAAATAATTAAAGGGTATTAATCAAACTGTGGGTGAAACTTCTAGAAGAAGACGAGGATCAAGCCAAAATGATCTGAACCATTGATTAGCATCTAATCTGGGCCGTTGGTTCTCAACGAGAAGATTATAAGAGGAGGCTTGATGGGCATTTGGAAAACACACCGCGTAAGAGATCAAAGATTGAATTTCTGAAGAGAGCAGTGCAACAGTTGCCAGAGAGAGATTCAAAGTGATTTCTTGCAGTGACGGGCAAAGATAATATCCGGAGGGAAGTTTTCCTAGACCAGAGAGTACAAGGTAGAGAGGGCAGGGAGACGTCTAGAGAGGCTAACACAAGGCTACGCAGAGCTACGTTGTGGCAGCACAGAGCTTTAGAGGGAGATCAAAATTTTGCTAAGGAAGTCGAGTTCCAGAGCCAGAAGCCGCGGTGTGAGACCGGGAGGCCTGGGAGCTAAAGTTTATAGTAAGTAGAGAATCATAAGGAGGTGCAGCGCAGTCCCAGCTACAACGACGCAGTGACTGTGTGGGAGTGACACAGAACTGCAGAGGCTCACCTCCAGTGCACATCAGTGTCGGTTCTTCCAGTGACAAGGTGAGATCATCTCACTATTATTTTTGCCCAGTTTCTCTCTGTATCGGATAGGCAGTTGGGCATCCAAGGAATTGTACTCAGGTTTATTACTGCTTAATAATACAAACCCTCAGCTGCTGCATCGGTTTTCCCACACTGGGCTTTTCTGGGGACATTTGTCAAAAAACAACTGTGTAGATGTGCGTGATGATTATTTCTCTCTTGTGTTGTATTTAGTTCCCGCAGTTTTTATTTGTGTAGGCTGCAGTGTATTTAATTCAATGTTTGCCGTAGCACACAAGAAGTAAATTGTTTAATCGAATTAACAATTAGAAGAATTAATATCATTTGCTGCAGTAGGAATCAGGTAATCGATTTTTCACGCGAACTTGATGAGAGAATGATGCTCCAAATGAAATCAATGACCTTCCTTTTATAGGTTTCTTGTGGGGTCAAATAGGGTCCTTAGGCCGACTTGATCTTCTCTTTGGCCGACATGGTTTGGAGGTTACATAATTCATATTTGACTCAGTACCTAACCTTTTACATGATTCAAAAGCCCAACAAGGGTATCTTTAAATGTACAATAATTCTATAGACTCTAAATAAATCATAGATGTCCTCAATGGGGACTTTTACCTAAACATGGTGACCCAAGCATGAAACCCATGTTTTAACAAGTCACAATAATAATAATAAAATTCTTTTCTTTATTCTTTTGACAATTACATTACATAATGACTCAAGTACATTATTGAAGACCGAACATAGTTACATTTTCTAATACAATCTCCCCACCAACACGAGCCGGGTGTCTATCGAACTCGTGACCTATGCTCTAATATCACTTGTTCGGAATCACGATTGCCATTAGACCAAAACTCGCAGGTGTTAGTAACGATCACATCGCTAGAGATAAAAATCCACGAGAGGTAGTTAGTCCATGTCGCGAAACACACCAGGAGCGTTGGTTTATCCAATGTCGAACACTTTTCATCTTCTTGTCCTTCTCTTCCTTGAACCTTTTCGTCTTCCTTGATCAAACTTGTGTGAGTGAGAGTGTGTTCTCCAAGTGAGGTCGAAGCCTCTCTTATACATAGGTCTCCTACTAGGTTGAATTGCTTCTTTTAGGCTGATTTGTCCACTTGTGAAGGCTGACTTGATCTTGCAACATGACGAGGTCTTGGAGGGTCTTTTGACTCTATTTTGACTCAAATAAATTTTCTTTACAATATGTAACATGACCAAATGGGTCTTCAATACATGACAATGACTCAATTAACTTGTAGACTAAATGACAAGCCCTAGAAGCATTCAATGGGTGCTTGACCTAAAAATATATTTCCCTTGAGCATGAAACCCATGCTTCAAGAACAATAATATCTTTTTTTCTCTTTTCATTAAATACATAAAATAATGATTACATATGTCATTATTAACACTGAAGCTAGTTACATATTTCAACACTTGGAGTGTAGGAGAATATATCCCTCCTTGAGACGAAAAATTGTTGATTGAGAACATTGAGCATATGCTCTTCCCCCAGTCTTTCAATTAGCCATGGACTTGGTGGGGGAGGAGGGGGGGGGATGAGTAGCGAGGCTCCTAGGGTGTGAGGGTACTCCTTGAATCCATGGACTTCGCTAAGTACATACCCCAATATGTATCCTACCCACAAGTCACCTTCATGTCATTATTGATGAAGGCCGTATTGAGATGGTTAAGCTTGCTAGGATTACCACTCATCTGGCTAGTGGGTGAGGAGACTTAGGTGTGTGTGTTCTTTACCAAGGTTGGAAGTGACTGCCATGGACTTGGTTGTGGTAAATTGATCTCCTTAAGAATTGAATGTAGATGTTTTACCACTTGATCACTGAGGATCAAGTTGGGTGAGGATCAATTAGTGGACATTGGGTGTGTGATCTTTACCAAGGTCATTTATGACTGCCATGGACTTGGTTGTGGTAAATCAATCTCCCCTATTGTCGTTGTGGATCATTCTTCCAAGATGAGATGAGATGAGATCTATGATATACTCCTTTAGGTCATGGAGCTTGACCTGGAGACCATAGGGTGTGTGTGATCTTTACCAATGTCATATATGACTGCCATGGACTTGGTTGTGGTAAATCGATCTCCCCTATCGTTGGTTTTGGATCATTCTTCTTCTATGGATTGAGACACCATTTTTCAACTGAGATGTGATCTATGGTGCAGCCTTGAGAATACCTCCCTAGTTGAGAGGGAGTGTTCAGATTGGATTGTGATGGTAACTGCTTTCCTTATACAGATGAGAGAGGATGAAAATACCTCCCTGGATAAGAGGGAGTGTTGAAAATTGTAGCTATGGTAGATATTTTCATTGTGTTTAGTTTGCCTCCAAAATATTTCAAAGTCATCCTCACTATTATTTCAAGTCAGCTAGGTCCTAAAAGGGACCCAATCGACCTCCTTCAAAAGGATATATAAAGGAGACCTCTCCTCCTCATTTGCACACATCAACTTGGTCTTCTTTATCTCTGATCCAACGAAGGAAGAAGTCTGAAATGGAGGGCTGAAATTTTAGGAAGAGGGTTTGGGATTTCTTCTTGTTCTTGAATATTGGTTGGGCTATCATCTTGATGTTGTCTATGATGTATTGATGAACTATGAACTCTCTCTCTCTCTCGCATAAGGAAGAAATTCTGGATTTTCCCCTTGTGGGTTTTGCCTTGGCCTCAGGTCTAATTTCCATGTCTCTTGTCTCATGGTTTCTTGGTTATTTCTCTAATGATCTTTCATGGTTTTAATGGTTGAATTTTCTTCTGTATAGCCGCTTAATGATTATGAATGAATGATATGTGAAATTAATGTTAACTGAATCATTGATAGTTATCATGTAAAAGAAAATAATTTCTAGTTTTGCCCTAGAAAATCAACAAGAATAAATCATAGATGTTCCTCTGCAAGTGACAAAGTTGTCCTTGAATGAAAGATACACTTGTGAAGGATATGGAAAATAAAATCAAAATCAAATGTATTATTTCCTTGGTTTAAACATTGAAATTATGCTCTATTATTCTAGAGATTTACTAGCTATAAAAGATAGGAAATTTTATAGCAAGCTTGTTTGTTAAAATTGGCAACTAGGGCAAAACTCTATGTGGATCACTTTATTTATGGCTTCTGATATTTTTCCTAGATTCCTCTCATTGAGAGGTGTAGGATTGATCTAAAGATCATCCGATTCCGATATGTATCTATGAAGATATGAATTTATTTTGATTATGGACAAATTGTCAAGGTCAGCCAACAAACTTATGTAGGCTTAGAAGCCCAACAGTCATGTCTATTCAACCTCAACGTTTGCATATAAATACAAGGAGAATTCTCCTCATTTGGATAATTCAATTCACTCATCTTCTCTCTCTCACTCCTATGCATAAAAGGAGCCTCTCTCTCTCTGTCTCACATGTGTGGTTGAAAGGAAGACGCCCCAGGGCAAAGAAGACGCAGAAAGGACGCTAGGGCAGCAGGTCATCTCTTTGACCAGTGTTGACCTTCCAGAAGTGTAGATTGGGTGTGGTTGCCTCTCCTAGGCAGGTCGCAATTTTTGGCACGAAAATTGAGGTGATCTGACCTCTGGTTTGACCGGTATTGATTGCCCTAGTTTAGGGCTGCAGTTAACTTCAGAAATTTGCAAATTGACTAAACTTTTGGGGCTGTTCAAGGGCTGTTTCTTCAGGCTGTTCGAGGACAAGTTGACTGGAAACTGACCAAGTATTTTAGAGGTCAATTTCAGCTAGTTTGACTAAGTTTGACTTCGCTGATCTAGGGTTTGCTGCTGCTGATATAAAATTACAGAATCCAGATTTTGTACTATTTCTCTCTGCTGAACTATTGAAGATAAAAGAAGATTTGATCAAAGGGTTTCTCCGCATTGGGGTTTGTCCCTAGCTAGCCGCCACATCTTGTGTCTCTTGTCTTGGCTTGTTTTCTGTTGATCATTTAATGTTCTATCTGCACTTTACTTAATGTATATGTGATTGCTAATCTGTGGCTAATAAGAAGAAAAATAAGTAAACTGCTCTAAGCATAGAACATGCCATAATTTAACATGGTATCAGAGTTGAGGCGAAGACAAAGCCCAAGTAAGAGCAAGAGCACTTACCGAAAAGAAGGTTGGCAAGGCTATCTTAAAAAGAAATCATGGGGTCCTCAACACACTTCCTTGCTGAAGACAAACTCCGTGAGAAGTCTGACTATCACGGATGGAAGATGTCTCTCGATCTAACATTAGAAGAGCAGCAAGTGTTGGACCATGTGAGAGGCGGGATTGTTGAGCCTCCATCAAATGCATTCGCTGCTTGCTAGGAACAAATGGACCAAGGGAGACGTCAAAGCAAGGAAGATCATCCAGGACTCTATCGACAAGTGCTTGGTGGCCTATGTTTCCGAGCTAAACACCTCCAAGGAAATCTACGGTACACTGGTGAGTTTATTTAAAGTTAATGATGCAAATCAAGTATTGTTTATTAGAAATAAGCTAAAGGAAATTAAGAAGGGCAAAGATGAGAGTATGCAAGCATATTTCTTAAGGATCACCGAGATCAAGAATGATCTCCTATCTATTGGGGAAATAATTCCTGACAGGGAAATGACACTCAAACCCTTGGAGGACTGCCATCTGAATGGTATATATTCAGGACTACTCTTCTCAACAATAACGTAATTCCTGGATTTGAGGAATTAATGGCCAGATGCATTCAAGAAGAAATGAGGATGGAAGAGCAAGAAATGCCCATACTTAAAGGTCATCCCTCTGCCTTTTCTTCTCATACTGAAAGAAGAAACAATTCCGGAGTTAATCTCAAGGGAAAGGCGGGACCAAAGGGTGGAAGAAAAGGACGATGTTACAATTACAATAGAACGGGTCACTATGCAAGGGAGTGCCCTGATAAAAGGGACTTACACCGGGACGATGATCAAAATCCCTCTCAAGGCAATCAAAGGAATGGCAGGTCAAATGGCAGAGGTAAAAGAAGTGCCGGAAATCAAGGAAGAGGACAACCATTCAAGAAGGCAAGAAATTCCAGGTATGAATCTAACACTGTTAACAATAAGCAAGATGAATATTATCTACCAGCAGCTCTATCTACTACTGCTCCCCCGGACTCGCTGGGAAATTAGCTTAGTGATAGTGGTGCCTCAAGGCACTTCACTGGTTACAAAGAAGCTCTCTATAATCTGATAAAGAAGGAAACCAACTTGGAAATTGTTCTTGGAGATAATTCAAAATATCCTGTGAAAGGCATAGGAAATGTCACTCTTCAATTGAATCAGGGTAATACCATCCACTTACAAGATGTATTATATGTACCTGATCTAGAAAAGAACCTGGTGTCCATTTCGGCAATGGAAGACAAAGGATACAAGGTGGCCTTCAGCGATGGCAAGGTACGTGTATGGAAAAAGAACTTTAAAGATGCTTTTACTCTTGAATTTCGAGTCGATTCATTATATCAGGTTGGTGGAAGTCTGCTGGGTGTTATGACTTGTGACACATCTCTTCAGTCCGAACTATGGCATCAGAGGTTTGTTCACCTTCATTATAAAGCTCTACCCGATGTAAGAAAAATGGTGACCGGGATGGCCGAGTTTAGATTAGAGCAAGAAGTATGTCTAGGATGTGCCGAAGGAAAGCTAAAAAGGGGACCATTCCCCTCAAGCCAAAGCAAGACCTCTGATATATTGCAGTTGGTTCACTCAGACATATGATGCCTGTAAACTCCTTGGAAGGATATTTATATTACCTCACTTTTACAGATGATTATTCTCGCAAGACTTGGATATACTTCTTGAAAAAGAAGGATGAAGTGTTCTCCTGGTTTCGGCACTTCAAAGCCTTGATTGAGAATCAAACCGAAAAGAAGATCAAGATCTTAAGGATTGATAATGTGACTGAATATGAATCCAATGAGTTTCATGACTTTTGTAAAGAGGCTGGCATTAAGAGGGAGACTACTACACCATATACTCCTGAGCAGAATGGTGTTGTGGAAAGGAAGAATCGTACAATTGTGGAAGTTGTTTGTGCTATGCTCCATGATCAAAGACTTTCGAAGTTTCTATGGGCCGAAGCTGCAAATACCGTCGTATATGTACAAAACTAATGCCCTCATCAAGCATTGGGTTCCAAGGCTCCCGAAGAAATGTTCACCGGTACGAAACCTGATGTATCTCATTTTAGAATTTTTGGAAGCCCTGTATATTTTCATGTGCCAAAAGAGAAAAGGAATAAATTGGGTGCATCTGGAAAGAAAGGAATCTTCGTGGGCTATAGCGAAAATACTAAGGGCGATAGAATCTATGTAGTTGGTCAAAGGGAAGTTGAGATTAGTCATGATGTCACCTTTGACAAAGATATGGCTCTTAGCAAGGTATACAATCTTCCTACTTTAAGGGGATCTAAAGAAGCTGATGCCGAGGAACCGAAGGAAAAGGAAGATGAGACGATGCCTGATGTGGAAGAACTTATGGATCCTATTGATCCTCCTCTGCAAGATCCTTCCTCTTCTAGGAAGAGGTCTTCATGGCTTAGGGGGACACTTGATGATGCTGAAGGACACATTGCACCTCGAGGAAACTTCCGTGAAAGTAAGAAGCCGAATAGGTATCAGGGATACCTGACCATCTGATGGATAGATAGGGGCGATGGTCTGGCAGATTGCAGATGAAGTTCTCCCTAGTTGAGAGGGAGTGTTAAAATTGGCAACTAGGGCCAAACTCCATGTGGATCACCTTATTTATGGCTTCTGATATTTTTCCTAGATTCCTCTCATTGAGAGGTGTAGGATTGATCTAAAGATCATCCAATTCCGATATGTATTTATGAAGATATGAATTTATTTTGATTATAGACAAATTGTGAAGGTCGGCCAACAAACTTGTGTAGGCTCAGAAGCCCAACAGTCATGTCTATTCAAGTTCAACGTTTGAATATAAATACAAGGAGCATTCTCCTCATTTGGATAATTCAATTCACTCCTCTTCTCTCTCTCTCTCACCTACGCATAAGAGGAGCCCCTCTCTCTCTCACACGTATGGCTGAAAGGAAGACGTCTTAGGGCAAAGAAGACACAGAAAGAAGGACGCTAGTGCAGCAGGTCATCTCTTTGACCAGCGTTGACCAAGCGTTGACCTTCCAAAAGTGCAGATTGGGTGTGGTTGCCTCTCCTAGGCAGGCTGCAATTTTTGGCACGAAAATCGAGGTGATTTGACCTCTGGTTTGACTGGTATTGACTGCCCTAGTTTAGGGCTGCAGTTAACTTCAGAAATCTGCAAATTGACTGAACTTTTGGGGCTGTTCAAGGGTTGTTTCTTCAGGCTGTTCGAGGACAAGTTGACTGGAAATTGACCAAGTATTTTAGAGGTCAATTTTAGTTAGTTTGACCAAGTTTGACTTTGCTAATCTAGGGTTTGCTGCTGCTGATATAAAATTATAGAATCCAGATTTTGTACTATTTCTCTTTGTAGAACTATTGAAAATAAAAGAAGATTTGATCAAAGGGTTTCCCCGCATTGGGGTTTGTCCCTGGCTAGCCGCCACATCTTGTGTCTCTTGTCTTGCCTTGTTTTCTGTTGATCATTTAATGTTCTATCTGCACTTTACTTAATGTATATGTGATTGCTAATCTGTGGCTAATAAGAAGAAAAATAAATAAACTGCTCTAAGCATAGAACATACCATAATGTAACATTGTTAAGAATATAAATAAATATTTTTAGATTTTTTAAAATGAAATGGTTGAGAAGTGAGGCTTACTTTGGCCTTTTAACTTACCACTTTGCATTGTTGTGATTACAACCCTTTCTATGTTAGCTTTACCTTGAAGACTAGGAGTGAATGGGGACTTGGGGGTGAAACTATCCCACTCAAACTAGTCTAGAATAACCTGTAAGAAATATGATCCCACTGAGAGGATCTACTCATTCAAGACGCTGCCACTACTATAGCAACAATAGCATCAATATCCCATGCTTTGGCTGAAAAGTTCCCCTAATCTGTTTGTCCAACACTTAAAGAGTGTCTATTTGATCTTAGCTAAGGGTGGGGTGAAAGCTTGTAGGCTCAGATCTCCCTTCCAGATGACTGTCTGTCTCTCAATGGAGCTATGGCAGCTTTGTGATAACCAAACTATACTTGAAAGTTAGTCTATTAAGTACCAAAATTGTAGGCTAAAGCTAAGAAAAGAAAGTATAGAAGAATTAACCCAAAATGAGTGTATTTGCAAACTGGTTTTTTAATTGTATGGCATCAAATGATTTCACAGTCAAAAAACATTTACTAGAGGGTAGGCTATCCTTTTATAACATTTTTCCTAACAGCTAGCTAATGGCTAGTTGATTTCGACTCTAGAAAATGATATTTACTAGTCATCAATATCAGTGTTGGTAATATCGGTATCGGGAAAATATCGGCGAGGGTCCAAAAAATATCTTATCGGCGAAAATATCGGCAAATATCGGCAAGCATAAAAAATGCATAATATATTCATTTTTTTTCAGATTTTTAAACATATAAAGCAATAACAACATGAATTAAACACATTGGCACATAAATATGAAGAAAACATTGATATATATGATGTCAAATAGAAATGATATATCAAAGGCGATACCAAATCCTGCTGATCCCTGATAATTGTCCATTCAAGGACTCAAATGTGGAGAACCAATACAAAATAACATCACATATATAAAAGTATCTCATCATCATGAGTTACATGTAGCATAACAAATAAAACTAGCAGCTATCTATCTACTGCCCTCTCCCCCTTTTACGAAAAACATGATGGGCTGTTTGCCAGGCCTGTCCCTAGTAGTAGAAGGCCCTGACCCTGCCTCTGCACCTAATGTCAAATAATGAGTGCTAGGTATGGAGCTATGCTCTCCTATATCTATAGCAGATGGTGTTGATGCTGATGCTCCCGCAGTGTCCTCCTCCTCCTGCTCCTCCTCTAAGTGCTGCTGCTCCTCTGACTCCGAGTCCTCCTCTTGCTGCCCTTGCTCTAATGGATCATCTGCCACTGGCCCTAACCATGAAGGTGACTCCTCCAATATGGGCTCCTCAGACTCCGCCCTCCACGGAGACAATACATCAATATTGTCTAAGGAAATGGCATCTGGATCCATTGGTGATTCTATTTGCCTCACTCGAAGTCGGATGTTGTAATGCACATACACCAAATCGTTGAGGCGTGCGAACTCCAACCTGTAAGAGTGTCAAAAAAAGTAATGAGTCTTGACTCTTGACTCTTGACTCTTGACACATGAAGTTGAAGGTCATAAATTAAAAATTAAAAATTACAATAAGTGTAATTGCTCAACTGAAGGCTTGAGTTCAAAGTTATACCTGTTGCGTTTTTTGGCGTGTATTTTCTCAAATACACTCCAATTGCGCTCACACCCTGAAGAGCTACATGTTTGACTCAAGATTCGTATAGCCAATTTTTGCAAATTTGGTGCCCTTGCACCATAGCTTCGCCACCAAATATCTACAACAAAATAATGAAATAAAAAATTCAAAAACTTAAAAGTTAAAACATAATTAAATTCAAATTTCTAATTTCTAATGAGTGATGACTTGTTACTTACGTGGCATGAAGAGGGCCCTTTCCCTAATGGCATCATCAAAGCCAAATAGGCCAACACAATCCTGATAACACTGTACCTCGCGATTGATTTTGCTACGAAGCTCAAGATCAGGTACCATCCTCTGAATACAGGAATGGAGCCCTTCCATCACCTCGCCATCAAAATCAAAGTTGCATTTGTATGAAAATGCGGGGTTGAGGAAGAGTGCTGCTGCATGAATGGGTCGATGAAGCATCCCTGTCCACCGACTATCGATCACATCCCATAACATCATCTGCCTATCAAGGCCAGCAGAACCCTTGTTTGCATAATAGGAACGAATGGCCTCCTTGGCCCTATCCATGCCCTCATACAAATAAGGCATTGCAGGCTTCTCTCCATCCACCAATCTAAGAACCTTTACTATAGGTTCGCTAACTGCACATGCTTCTTCTACTCCACGCCAAAATGTCTTAGAGTACACCATTTTTGCAATGGCTTTCCCATCAGGTCTCCTGTTGTATCTACAATTACGCCAAACATCAGACACAAACATTTGCTTCAACTTGAACTGACATCGAAGCAAAGACTGAAGAGTAATAAAGGTTGTGGCAAAACGTGTGATAGCAGGACGTCGCAACTCCTTGTTTCTAGTGAACCTCCTCATAAGGCTAAGAACAAAAGCATGGTTATAAATAAACTTGGGGATGCTCCTAGCCATATCAACTGCCTCCTTGATGAAGGAGAGTTTCCCCATATCCTCAAGCAACAAATCAAGACAATGCGCTGCACATGGAGTCCAGAACAATGTGGGATGCCTCTCCATAAGCATTCTGCCGACAGACACATAATTAGCTGCATTGTCTGTTATGACTTGCACCACATTCTGCACACCAATCTCCCGAATGAACCCATCTAACAACTCACATATTGTTGCTGCATCTTTGATATGTTCTGATGCATCCAACGATTTAATAAACATGGTACCTTTAGGACAATGTACCAAGAAATTTAGAAGGGTCCTACCCTTCCTATCTGTCCAACCATCAGACATCACTGTGCATCCAGTGACTTCCCATGTCTTTTTCAACTCCGCCAATCTAGAGTTGATGTCCTGTTTTTCTGCTTGAAGAATTGGCCCCCGCAACTCCTCATATGTGGCACTTTTGTACCCTGGGTCCAGAACAGCAATAGCATCACACATTGGCTGCCAAAATGGATTGGTTTTCGTGATGCTGAGAGGTAAGTCGCTCCAAAAAATACACCTCCCCATGACTCTATCTGCTTCTTGCTTCTCCTTTTTTTTAACAAGCGATTTTATGCCAGGTTGTGCTCCAGCGCCTGTTCGTGGAACAAAAAATGATGACCTCGCACTCACACTAGCAGTAGCATGTGATGGTGTGCCAGTTATGGAGCCCCTCCCACTAGGGCCACTAGGCCCACTACCCTCAACACCAAAATCAAGAGAAGATATCCCGAAAGATCTACCTGCACGTTCAGCTTTGTTTCTTTCCGCCTCTTCCTTCTTTTTGTCCTTTTCTTCAATTGCCTCAAGAGCTTTTTGTATAAGCTCCGGACTAGAAACTGTACAAAGCCCAACATCATGTCCACTGAGTCTAGCAAGATGGTATTTCAGTCGTGTAATCCCACCTGTCATCTTGTCCCCACACAATTTGCATGTAAGATATGCACGATTTGTCCCACCATCAGGGCTCCCATACTCCCAAAATGGGTCCAAGGCTTTTGGCATATTTGTATTTTGTAGGGGCTAACTCAAACGGAAACCTAGAGCACCAAAAAAAATTTGGAATTAGTAACTTAATAAGTAATACAAAATTTTCAAATTACAAATAACCACATCATTTTACAAAACAGTTTTAACTTGACTGTTGAATAGAAGTGTAATACAAGTTGACTGTTGAATAGAATTGTAATACAAGTTGACTGTTGAATACTCTTGAACAAAAGAGTATGAACATGTTGTAACGTGAGGTATCCAAATGGCAAATGAAACACATAGCAAATTGGCACGGAATGAGAACAATTTCTTTCAGAATTATGCCAAGCATGGGAAAAATATATAACTGTTATAACTTATAACTTATACCACTGCTGTAGGTGCATAATGCATTATTAGACTACATAAGTTCATAGCAGTGAGCACAGAGAAAGTTACATCTTTAACCAGCAAGGCAGGGTGCAATCTTTGAAGAAGAAGGCAGCACCTTTTGAGCTGATGGAGGGAGGATTTTGATGATTGCATCGATATGGGAGAGAAAAGATGAGGTTTCCAAATTCCAACAGTACTTCTTCAAACTTTGATACTTATCCATGACAACATGTTTTTAGCAGTTGAAAAGGTTCGGATCTTTGAGAATATCATCATCCTTCTCTTCATCTGAGTTTTTGTAAGCGTTATCATTGGCTTCTAAAGTTCTAAGATCCATCAGGTAGACAATGGACATTCTTGAAGTATGTTGAAAATAGAAGAAGTCAGGAACTTAGATAATTGTGGGCATTCTATTAAAGTGTATAGGCCTGAAATTTTTGTTCTTCGAGGGTAATCAAATATTTGACGGTTCAATATCCCCATGGGCCAGCATTATAAATTTATACCTATTGAGAGGTTTTAGAGGCGTTTTTCATTCCATTCATAAACTTGACATCACATTACTGATGGTTTATGACATATGTAGTTTGCAAATGGTTTATAACTTTAAAATTTAGAGTCTAGACCTGCTGTAGGTGATGATTCCCTACATCTTTTGGGCATAAATGCTGTAGAAGAGGAGGAATATATGCTCATTTATCCCATTCATACTTCTACTGCTACATTCTTTCCAAAAACTGACATGTCACATGAGGACATCAAGTTAAAACTTAAGATCATGAGAAACTGTATATTGAATGTTGTTTGAACTTTGCAGAATGGGTAATTGTGAAGTTTGAACACTGAAAATATTTTGTAGCCGCACATTATGATTAGATGCTTGATTGTTTCAACTTTCTGCAGCCTAGCATATTACATAATTTATTAATTAATTATTACACAGCTGCCATCTGTAAATCCTCTATGCTGTCACGCTGTGCATATATATTATATGGTAATGGCAGCATATTTTTGTGACTTGTCTGTTGATTGCTCCTGTCCGGTGGAAGTGGTTCATGTTTGTGGAGAAGAGATTGTTTAGACAGGCAACAAAAACCATATAGGATACAATAAGATGAAGTTAATATGTCTCTTTTGTTGGAACCGTGATACCACTGCTGTAGGTGGAGAATGGAATTATTGTATTACGGTTTACCTTGACAGTGATCAATATGAAGTTATTTTCTATAAATATGTGTGGTATTGCTCAATGCAAACCCTTGCAGTTTGAAATCAAATCAAAAACCAAGCAAATGATTGTAGGGAACCGGAAGAATGAGAATCGAGTTTGTCTTACAGTTCTTGGCACTTGCAGCTTAGAAATCTTCGTTGTTGATGGCGTATTGGCGAATATTGGCTTCAAACCCTCCTTGGCAGCAACCACATTGGACTTCCAGCGCTCAGAAAAAACCAAAATGACTTCAAAAAAACCAAAAATCGAATTATATAGGCCGCGCGGAATGATTTCAGGGTCACCGGCGATATTTTAGGTCGTCGCGCGATATTTTCCGAGATATCGCCGAAATATTGTAAATCTCGCGCGATTTTCAAAACTCGAAAATATCGCGATATTTGGTCGGCGATATTTCGGCTCGCCGAAAATATCGCGATATTTCCGAATATTTCCGATATCTCGGCGATATTATCAACACTTATCGATATACTGAGACAATAATTTTAATAAAATATTACATTACAATTCATGAATTTGTCTACTTAAAGGGTTGAATTGACTCAACGATTCATTTAGAAGCTCATGGCCCCTTTGCTTGTGGTCCAAAAGTTTAAGAATGTTCTGTAGATTCCCCAACGTTCCAGTTGACTTTCCAAACAGCTAGTTTAAGCCTCTAATGATTAGTTGACTTCACTTTTAATGATTAGTAAACTCCCTCTTGCCGGCTTTTTGCTTGATCTCCAATGGCTTTACAAATTTGACAATTTTACCACTTGGGTAGCTGTAAATCGGCCTGATTTCATCTAGGTCTTGCTTCATTGGACCAAATGATGCACTGTGTTGCCACATCATCACTGCCTGCTATATCATGATGGCTATGTGCTAGATCTCTAACGCTGTTGGGAATTTGGAGAAATTGAGACATTGGTTTTGTTTCCCTTCTTTTAAAGACCAATTTTGACATATTGCATGCCAAATTTTGTCAAATGCTACCCCTACTTTGCCACCTAGAGACCTGTAGTACCTGTTGATGAACTTTTATCAATTGTAACTTGACAATGACTTCACTTTTGGAAAAATTCCACATGGTATGTCATCCTCTCATCAAACTGAACAAATTGGGACCAAGTTGACTTTTTTTTTACTTGTGGGAGCACTTACAACGGGAAACTTGAACCACTTTGGGAAATGTGAAAAGTTGACTTTGTGAAACTGCCATGTTGAGAAACATGAAAATGATAATATACCATGGGAAAAAGATGTATACAGAGTCTATGACACATGATCATGCAGATAGACATGGGTGCACTCGACATGGGTTGGACTGGCCCCTACAATACCAATCACCCCTACAATAAAACAAATGGCCCCTCAAAACCATGTGTCCAAGTAGAACCATCCTAAGTTCTCCAATCCTATCTAGGACTAAAGAACCTTTGAATGAGATCTAAGCAGACTGGGCATGGTCGACTGACAATTGTCTGGGATATCATAATACAAGAATCAATGCATGGCCTACAAGACATTTGACTTGGATCTTTTTGGACTTACAATGGTGTGGCCAACAAGACTTGCATCTTTATGGAATTACAATGGTGTGGCCAAAAATGAAATGTATCTATGTACCCCTGCTGAAATGGCAGTAACAGTGCCAAAGAAACATTAGGAAGAATAGAGATAGCAAAATCAACATATTTTCTGAAAATTCTTCCAAGGCAGATAAGGAATGGTGTTATCCAAACAAAAGGTGTCACAGTACACATATTTTAAAGATAAAAGTCATATTAAATGATGTGTGTGTAAACTAAAATAAATGGATTTCAATCTGGGTTGTCCGATGGAAGCATTCAAGCTTTTAAAAAGGGAGGAATTATAGATGCAATGTAGACATTTTTAAAACAAATAATGAAACACCTGATATCAAATTAGATTGATAATCCTTGATAACATTTTTTTCTCATGAAGTTAGAAAAACACACATCATACACGTGTCATGATTAGATACTTTCTTGTTAATCCTTTTATAAATGACTTATGAAGTAGAAGTGTTAGTTTGAAATTCTAAGTAGACTGCCAATCTTCTTATTCTTCATGCATCAAGAAGACTGTTAATGCTAATTATTGTAGGAAATGTCTATCGTGGAATCTGCAGTTGTTGATGACTGGTATTGCTGTTTTAACAGTCGACAAGCTTGGTAGGAGACCTTTGTTGATCACAGGTGTAAGTGGCATGGTATGATAATTTGTGCCTTATTCATCATTGTTATGTTAGAGCTTTCACTATAATCTTATGAATTATTTCCGTTGAGCAGTTTATTGAAATGTTTTCTAGGAGATTAACCATTATGCTTTATGCTTTTATGCATATGCTGAGTTTTTCAACATACACACACGCATCATCTACTAAAAAGAAACTTTTGGGTAAAGATACTCTATTTTATGTATTGATTCTAGATTAAGCATAAATTGTTGATTGACTTAAAGTAGCATTATGATGCTGCAGGGAATATCATTATTCTTACTGGCAGCTTACTATGCCTTTCTTGGGAGTGCACCTGTTGTGGCAGTAATTTCATTATTGTTGTACGTTGGATGCTATCAAGTATTTATCTCACCTTGTAGTTAGATTTTGTTTGGGTCATTTCTGGGTTTTGCCTCCATGGCTTTGAATGCACACTTATTGGTGATTTAAATTTTTAATTGGAGAATGAAAAAAAATCTCTTGCCAACATTATAAAATGATTCTATGCTTTCAGGAAACAATTTACTGTTCCTTCCATTTGTTTTTGGTTTCCATATGCTTATGTGCTATTTGTGTGTCAGTAAGCTGGGAAGCACACAGGCTTCAGCTGAAGTAATACTATTGTTTAGAGGAAGCGGGAAAATATTAATTTGGAACGAGATTCCATCATAGGGTATGCCACTGTAGAAATAGCTTGTAATTACACTCATAACACTGATAACAAGAAGAAGCAAACCAAGTCACATGACATGAGGACACAGGACACAGGACACAGAGGACACAGAAATACGAGTGTCCAACAGAAGACATGATGATCCTAAAAATAGGATACAAAAGACAAATCCATTTACAGAGCACTTGGAACACCTTCTAACACTGCACAACAACCCTCAATTGCACTCCAAAATGTCTCACACTTCCAGCCTGTTGAGTGAAATGATCTCACATGAAACGGGAAACATGTTTCTATGGGTTGTGTTGACCACTACGTGTCAACGACCCATAGCAGTACACCCCCTTTTTCGCAAAAGGGATAGCGCCTAATCGATGTGTTCCTGCCATCCAGCTATCATCATCATCCTGAGGATCATGTTATAATGTAAACCCATTCTGCATGTGTATAATATAAATAATCTCAGCAGATCCGTGTCGTGTATGTAATCACCTAGGTAAACCTACTTTTCTGGTGACGATCTACATTCCGGGAGGTTTTTTGTCTCACCGATCCATTCTCGGATGGTCAACAGAGTTTTCCTTCAACCTTACCCCAAAGTCGGAATGGATTTTGTCACTGGGATCTTAGGGGAGTCCTAGTGTTTTAGATCAAGTCTATGTAAAAGTAATTTGGGAATAATCCTAACTATTTGGTTAGGTTATTTTATTACAAATTGCTTGATCTGCTAGATTATATTTGTGTCGCAGAACTGGGTAGTTTGTAAGGGTCTTTTGCAAATGGGTTTTCCCCCTTGAGATGTAAAAAAATGTAAAAATCATGATGTAAAGTGTCTTGAGGGTTAGAAAAAATAATTTATTCCCTCATAGGTTAATTAATTAAATTTTCTAGTCAAAATTAATTAAAATCCTAAGCCAAAAATTTAATTAATTATAGGTCCTAGGTAAATTTAAATTTTCCAAAGGCAAAATTCGTGGGTCCTTTAAAAATTAAATTTTAAGAGGTCCAGGGACTAAGGTTAATTGATTATTTTGCTAAATTTTAAGCCTTTGGTCTCCAGGGTTAAGTCAAAGTCAAAATTTTGAGGAAATTTATTCAAAATTTTAATTTTTGAATTAATTAAAATACATTTAATTGAAAAATTCGAAATTTCCTTAATAACTAAAATTTCAACGGATGAGATTAAAAGAAATTTTGATCCTCACCAACGGTCGAGATTACTTTGACAATGATCACTCGAACTAGCCGTTGGAAGATTTATGTTTAAATAAGAGGTCAGTTGTCAGTTGAGATCATCCGATCTCTAGATCGTGTACTAAGCTCTCAAGCTCTCTTGTATACTTTTTTTGAATTAATGCAAAAAGTCTTTGGGGTTTCAACGTGCTGTAGTGTTCCTCTTCATGAATTTATGGTAACATTGTTTTAATTTTTGCTTAATATTATGTGAAAACTATCAATCAATAGCTCTCTTAAAATAATCTGAATATAGGTATCTTATTCAGTTTGTTGGATCTAGAGTAACATTTTTAATTTTGATTGAAATAGCAAGTATCTCTATTTCTTCAAAATTTTATTGTTCTATTTTTCCACTTGATGGGATGGTTGATCTAGTGTTTGCAGAAGATCTCTCAGGTTCTTATAGAGCGTTTGGGGATAGTTCTCAGTTGGACCAGCCAACTCTCAACACATATTTTCTGAAGAGCCAACTTCATATAAGCCTCAGGATTTATCTAACGATAATTATTTTTCTGCAGTGTGTTTTTGGGCTAGTACCTCTCTAAAATTTCAAAATCTTTTAAATATTTTGTGGAAATTTTGATAGATCTGGCCATTAAGAGCCTTAGATTATCAGATGTGGGAGCGAAGTTGGACTCATACTCCTCGGATTTGATAGATCTGTAAATTATTTGTATAGATCTGTTATTTACTTGTGTAGATCTGAAATTTTGTAACATAATTTTAAATTTTAACACTTGGGTTTTTTGGATTTTCTTTAGTTTTGTACATATTGGGTATTGAGTTTTTCTCTTTTCACTTGTGCAGGAATAGATTTGAGAAATCAGCCAAGAAATCTTCAGATCTGAGCTAGATCAAGGCCCTAGAGGGCGAGATCTGGGCACAAAGATTGTGTGCAGAAGTAGATCTGAGAAATCAACCAAGAAAATTTTCAGATCTGAGCTAGATCTAGACCCTGGAGGGCAAGATCTGGGCTCAAAGATTGTTTGCAGGAATAGATCTGAGAAATCAGCCAAGTAAATTTTCAGATCTGAGTTAGATCTAGACCCTGGAGGGCAAGATCCGGGTTCAAAGATTGTTTGCAGAAATAGATCTGAGAAATCAACCAAGTAAATCTTCAGATCTGAGATTTTTCAAACAGATCTGGTGTAGAATTTTCATTGTAGATCAACTGATATATGCAATGTCTTAAAGCATAATACTAGATCTACTTCTACCATAAACTTTGCGGAAGCTTAAACATATATGAGCATCATCAACCAAGAACAGATATCACCAACCATAACATAGAAGATATAACACTGGGGAAAGCAACTGCCTAAAACCCCAACTCTGTATTATCATACAAGTGGAAATCTTATTCAAGTTACAAAAAGAATAAGTTCAAAAGCTATCCTGCTCTCTCTGCAATCAAACAATACTGCTCACAGACTGAATAGACATAGAATATATCTTCCTCAAGCCCTCCAAGCCTCCTATTTCCTTGCGCAGTTTTGATTGGGGTCTAATGATGTCACATGTGTGAATTGGCCTCATCACACTCACTGTAACCTCTGATCCAACTACACAATCCTTAAGGAATAATATTCCTTCTGCATACAAGGAATATTCGCAATGGAATATTCTTGCAACTGATAGTACACTATCCCTCCATTTGATCTCAACTGGGTCTTTGACTGAACTGACATCCATGAGTTATCCATGAGTGAATACTCAGTTTATCTGAAGTATAGTAGTTACATGCATGCAAGCATTAACTAACTGAACTCTCATTAGTTTAACAAATTGTTAAACTAATCTAACTGGACTTGACTCAGTTAACTGAGTCAACTGATTACAACTCACTCTTATCTCTTTAACTGATGGATAAATCCCTCAATCAAAGGAGAAACTGTTGCATGTCCTCACATAGACTTCATGTTCATAATTCCTTAACTAATTAATTCAAGATGAATTAATTAATCAATTTACAAACAACTGTTAATATCAAATTCGAATTTTACTTCCTATGTTTAGTCCAGGGATTGACTAAAATAAGAAGGGATCCCGAAATGCTATTTTTAGAAAAGCTATTTTTAGTGCTTTCACTTTTCACCCATTGTTGCTAAGATCCACAATGGTAAACTGTTATTTATAGCAGGGCTATTTATAGCAGTGCTATTTTTAGCATTTTCCATTTTTAGCATTTCTTGTTGCACTTTTCAACATCTGGGGGTTTTGAGATAGATCTAGGCCCTGGAGGGAAATATCTTATCCCAAATCTTTTACAAGGCCAGCCATTAAAGATTTTGCCATAAATCTGAAGATCTGAAGCAAAATAATTTTTTCAGAACAAGGGTTTCAAGTTTTGGGGCTCCTAAGCCCAGATCTGCCTTCTCCTAACCCAACGCTAGTTCTATTGGCTTTGTGCTAGCTCTTATTTGCCCTAGATTTCCCTTGCTCCATTTCTGATTTGAATATTTGATTTTCTGAAACTAATCATTGGTGGGTTTTTGCAGAAAATTTGGTAAAAATTTGTGTTTCAGATATTGAATTTTTTTTGGCAACTTGGGCAAGTGATCTTCAAGGCCTAGGGCCTAAGGGTTTGATCTCTAAACCATCTTTTTCCTCACTGTTTGCTACAACAGTCATATACCTTTCTAATAGTGGTGAAAAACACATCTAAGTGGTTTGAAATTAACTAAAAAATTGCTAAATACATTAATAAGTCATTTATGTTTGATGTGTATCAAGAATTTGGCCTAGATCTACATTTTGGATCACTGTTATCTCTGAATAATTCTATTTCTGAAGTCTGAAATATAACAGTGGCAAAATTTCATGTGAGTTAGCCTAAAATCAGTTCCTAAGTTGTCTAATACATTAAGGAATTAATTTCTTGAGTTGGGCATTCATCATTAGGCTTATTTCATGTTTTAATTGCTGGCTGTAATAAGTATATCAGATCTGATATAATTCTGGAAATCACATCATAACATGTTGAAAATTTTTGATAATTCATGTGGGCAAGTTTGGAGAAATTTCGGTAAATTTTTGGCATAAAGATATCGTTCATAGCTTACTGTTTTCATTGTCATATCGCTGCTGTCATAAAGTTTTTCTTACTGCTGTACTAAAAATTAATTTCTGAAAATTAAGTACTTTGTCATGGAATTGTGATAAAATACATATCCTTTGTTTCATAAACTGAGTATTTTTTTTGAGCATCTGTTGACATTGATATCTAATTGCAAAGTTGTTTTTGTTCTCTTTGAGCTAAATTGTATCAAGAAGATTTGAAATAAGCTGGTGTTTTAATATAGTATTTTCAAGAGTTTATTTTATAAGTCTTGATCTAAAAAAAGGCAAGCATTTCATTCGGGTAATTGATGGCTTTTGTGGCATAAGTGTTTTCCCATTCTCGAGTCTAACTTCATCTCATCTTCCGGTGCATTTGCATATAAGTTAACTTTGCATAGATAAAATTTACTTCCAAGCATAAGCTTGGTCGATAGACAGATAGATCTCCATTCGTCTTTTCTTGAGAAGCCTGTTTTAATAGTACTTAAAACGGTGACCTTGCAGTCATCAGAGCCACAGTTCTCTGCAGTGCTGGAGGCACTAGGTATGTTAGAATTTCAGGAGAGGTATCGTTAATCACACCTTAGTGTGCTTCTCCTGATCTTCTCTCTGCCAATTACTATGAAATCAGGCTCAACATAGAAAGGATTGAAGGGTTCACATTTAAATAGGCATTTAACTAAAACTAACCAAGATTCTTGCATCTCACATTAGTTTTAGGATCTGCATTTCATATAAAATAGTCATTCATCTAAGCAACAGTTGCTAATCGATTATTTGGTCTTAATTTCCCTAGCAAGATCGTTGACTCCATAAGGCATTGGTATCAATCGTTTAAAATCCAATCAAATCCTATAAGTCTTGCTAAATCTTAATCAAGTACTTGATCTCTTCACTGTGTCTCCCGAACTGGCTGGTTCCCAACTAGTTCTTCTTCATTCCACTTTTCCATAGGGTCTACCCCCCTTATCCTGCTGTAGGGAGACAACTTTAATGGAGAGATTGGGGATCAGGGTGACAGTCCCCGATCTTAGTCGTTGTCGCAGTGCCTAGACATTCTGTGCAACAACAGGTTGTGTTTGGAATGTGTTCAGTGAACAGGACAAATACGCTCACGTATCAATGTCCGACACCTATGATACAGAACATGGGCTTTGTTTGGTTGTGTCCTTTCACTTGGGAAGCCAAAGAGCGCCTACAGGGCATGACACCAAAACTGCAGGTGCTGTTATTGCTGGAGTGATGGAGAATGTTAATATTTGCAATGTTTAGAGAAAGTGCACATGACATGGCAGGTGTCATGGTGACATGGCATCTTGAGTTGGTGACTAGTTTGTTTGCTAGGCAGGTTAAGGTGCAGCACATCCATCTTGGGAAGGAAGTTTAGCGCCTACAACATGATTTTTGATCATAAGATGGAATTTCTTTTCAATATTTTTAATTTATTATCAAAGTTATTATTTATTTAACATATGGATACATTCTTAATGTGGCCTTGGGCATTTGATCTATATGTGGTGTCGATGTAATTGTCACGGAATGTTCTTATATGGTTCCTCTTACCTAACCAAGTGGGTAGACCCTTAGAGAATTTTTTTATCCCATTCTAATCAGCTTGCCAGCAAGCAGCCCTGTGGTGATCTACAGAGAGCTAGCCACAAAGGCTCTCCATCCATGCTCCAATTAGTGCTTTATGATATCTAGTCTACTCATTAGATGAAAGTGGGTTATATTAACCATTTTTGTAATAAGTGCTTTCATTTAGTGTTTAAGAGCATGTTAGTATGGATCACAGGTTGAATTGGATGATATGCTGCTTTTCGTTATGTTCTTGTTTCCATGCTTCAGCTCTGTGGTTATCCCTTTGTAATATCCCCAATTTTGATTTTTCCATCTGAGGAGGTCAATGGAGATTCTGTGAGTGGTGCTAAGTATAGCACAATTTTGCAATTCAGACATTGGAGGCAATCTTAGCAATGGGAGGCAATTTTGGAGCAAGGAGGTGTGGGAAAGTGGGTCCCACAACTTCAAGAGGAAAATTCACACTTGTGAGGAGAGAGGAGAGAGAAAAAGGGGTGCGAGTTAGTGGAGGATGGGGACCACAAGAGAAGGAGTGCGAGTTAGTGGAGAGTGGGGACCACCAAAGAAAGAGAGGGCCAACAAGTATAAGTAAGGAAGGGAGACCCTCATTTTGCATCTTTTTGTCACTTTAACTTCTGAATTGAGTTCTCTTGGGGTTGTTTAGCACCAGAGCAAAGTGCTGTTGAGCACAAGGAGTTTCAGGGAAAATTCCAACCCCTTCTTTGGAGAACTTCCAGTGTCTCCCTATTTGGGTAATTAGGAAGTCTATTTCTGGGCTTCCACAGAGCTACACTAGCAACATATTTCTTGTTGAACGAATTTCTTGGGTGTGGAGGCTCAAGCAAAGAGGGACCAAATGAAATTTTGGGTGAGGAGATTGTGGAGAAGAAATTTAGGAGGAGAATCATCCGTCTGTAAGGAGAGATTCCAAGGGAAATTTTGTAGGAAAGATGGATCAGAATTGAGGGTTGAAATTCATCTTCTCAGCTAGTGCATGGAGGGAGATTGCACCGGTCTGTGTAGACATTTGTGGAGTTGTGAAGGGCGCTGAAGAGGAGAGAGAATGTTGATTTGGGGTAGCATCGGATGTGCTCTAGCCATGAAAATTGGTGGAGAGGCTAAAGCACATGAGATCTCCAAGACCTAGAAATGGTTTGGGGAAATTCCACCCGGTTAGAGAGATATTAAAATAATTAATATTTTTAATGGAGTTCCTAAGTCTAAACTTAGGAAAATAAAAATATTAATGGGTATTAATATAAAACTGGGTGAGAAGGTTCTAAATGACATGGATCAAGCCAAATCTAATCTTAGCCGTTGATTAGAGATTTAATCTCGGTCGTTGAAGACTCAACAGAAAAAGTATAAGAGGAGGCTTGAGGGTCAGTTGGAGATACACCAAGATTGATCAGTGAATTTGATTTTCTGGAGTGGGGTTTGCTGAGAGAAATCGAACAAGTGATCTGAGTTGCAGTGGGGGGAAGTGAGTGCATAGCAGAGAGGAAGAGATAGTGTCGAAGGACCAACACAGAGGCAGAGGAGGCTACACAGAGGCAGTAGAAGCCACATAGAGGGCTAAAGGGATTGCGCAGAGGCTACCAGGGCCTGTGTGAGTGACGCAGAGGACAATAGAGCCTGCGTAGAGCTTCAGAAGGCTGACATAGAGGCCAGGAGGGCTAACGCAGAGCCTCAGGGAGGCGTTGGAGAGTTTTTCGTGGAGTAGACTTGCCGAATATCTGCGTTCGAAGAGAGGCATTACTGCCAGATTGATTTCTCTCTCGGGTGAGCCAATTTGACACCTAGTTGTACTCAAGAAAGCTGCTTAATAATAAAACCCTCAGAATTACTGCACCGGTTTTCCCAAGTTGGGTTTTTTTCCGGGGATGATTGTCCAAAAATAATGGTGTCCCTTGTGTGTTTGTCTATTCTTTCAGTTGATGATCTGTAGATGGTTGAGACTGTACTTGTGTTTATTTTTAGTATTTATATGGTTAAATAACTTGTTAAGTAATTAAATAAGTAGGTGAAATAAACCAAATAGTGCAGGAAGAATTTCTAACGAGTTAGACTTAGAAATTTCAACTTGGTATCAGAGCGTTGCAGATCAGAGGAGAACTGAAGGCACCAAATTTATCAGAAGATTCGCAAAAGTACCATCTCTCTCGTGAAACAGAGTTGTTTCTAAGCAGAAGGCAACAGGGAGGGAGTGATGCAGTGGGCCTACATCACCATTCCGAGCTAGAGAAAGGGTCAGCGCAGAAGCAGTGAGAGGTAGAAGAGGCTCACAAAGAGCCACGTCATCCTGCTAAGCCAGGTAGGAGTGATGTAGTTGGCCAGAAGAGGGATTCAGCCACTGCTGGGATTGCGCAGAGCCAAAAGGCTCAGTTTCTTCAGTTGCTCGGGCCTAGGGTGCTGTGGGTAGATTGTGGATTGTGAAGCTAGTGGGGTGTTGTTGCTGTCGAAGCAGAACAATACCCAATGGGACAAAACCAAGGTAGAGGGAGTCACTACTTAGGCGTATTTCTAGCCAAGGAATCCAGATCAATGTTGCAGGAGCAAAGGGGATTGGAGAGGAGCGATTCGATTGTTGGCAGAAGGATTTCCAGGAGGGAAATCGAGACTCAGAGGGAGTCTAGCAGAGGATTTCCAGGAGGGAAATCGAGACTCAGAGGGAGTTTAGAAGAGAACTTCCAGTAGGGAAGTGGGGACTCAGAGGGAGTCAAAGAGAAGAGCGGAGATGGCAATGAACACACTGAGGGATCAGAACAGGTTGGACGGAGCATCCAACATTGTCATCTAGAAGGCCAGGATCGTATCTGTTCTGGATAGACATCGCATCAAGGCCTTCGCCTTGAGAACCGTGGCTATCCCAGTTGACCGAGCTGATAACGAAAGGTATGAGGATGCGATGGCCAAGGCAAAGTGCATAATCCTTGATGGGGTCAAGGATCATGTAGTTCAGCATATTGCCGAGAAGAACACGACAAAGGAGATGTGGAATACCTTGATGACATTGTATCAAGGCAATTTCGTGCAGAGGAAGATGCTACTGGAGAGTCAACTGCGGTCGTATCAAATGCAGAAAGGGGAGCAAATAGATCTATTCCTTAGCAAGTTGCAGGAGATTTGGGACCAACTTACTTCGATAGGGGCCACGCCAGATCAGGAGTTAATGGTGAGGACTGCCTTGAACACAGTCTTCGAGGAGTGGGAGACATTCGTCCAAAGCATTTTGGGCAGAGCA
Organism: Pinus tabuliformis; assembly: GCA_031772625.1. Taxonomy (NCBI): domain Eukaryota; kingdom Viridiplantae; phylum Streptophyta; class Pinopsida; order Pinales; family Pinaceae; genus Pinus; species Pinus tabuliformis. The sequence goes on along the minus strand of CM062818.1, from coordinate 107,910,329 downwards.
ACTCTTCGAGGTTTGGAAGAGATGTGGGTAGCTCTTCGCCAAGAAGATATCAGATGGCTGACCAAGACGGGAAGTAGCAACAAAGGAGGTCGAATTAAGAAAGAGGAGGAAGAGGATGCGGCTTTGGCATTTGCGAGACAACAAGGGAAGAGGAAGAAGAAGGACATCTCCAAGATAAAGTGCTTCCATTGTGGGGAGCTGGGCCATTATGCAATCCAGTGTCCAGGAAGAAGAAAAAGGGACAGGCTTCTGACTCCAAGGTAGCACAGGCTAAGGCGGAGAAGGAAGTAGAGACTGATGACGACTGTGCCAAGAATGCTCATGTAACTCTAGAGAAGAGGTGGGGTGACATCGAGTTGTAGTCAAGAGGACTATAGGAGATGAGGGGCAGGATCCTTGAGGTACCCAAACTCTTAGATCATATTCGGCTATGGGAGCCTCGAGAGACAGTAGCATGATGATAGATGTCGGTAGAAACAAGATGCGGATGGAGTGGCAGAGCAATGCTAGAGTGCAGGGATTTATAGTAGCGCAGAGAGGGTTGTAGCAATGCGAGAGGCACATAGGAGGTTGCAGCAGTGCAGGAAGGCACATAGGTGTTTGCAGCAGTGCAGGAAGGCACATAGGTGTTTGCAGCAGTGCGAGAGGCACAAAGTTGTTGCAGCGATGCAAAGGCAGCAAAGGGAGCAAAGGATAACAGCAGAGAGAGCTTCAACATCAAGAGGGCTTCTAGCCTGACAAGGATGTCAATAGTTGGTTAGATCAGTTACCAACGTCTCAATAAATGAGTTGCAGTGTAGCAGCAGTAGTAGTAGTGCTATGGGCAGCACGATGTAGCATGATGAGAGAGGGTTGTAGTGTAGATGCAGTGTTGGGAGAAAGGACCAACAACAACATGGATGCAGAGGGAGCTGCAGTATAGATGTAGCAGTGGCAGTGGCAGAGCCATGGGAAGCAGTATAGGAGGCAGCAGTGTAGAGGATGTTGGGCAGCAGGCCAAACATCAGCATAGATGTCGGTGCCGGATGATCAGGGTGATGTTCAGTGGTGGAGCATTACTAGAGCACATTCCTCACTAAGAGGGAGTGTTGATTTTGGGTAGCATCGAATGTGCTCTAGCCATGAAAATTGGTGGAGAGGCTAAAGCACGTGAGATCTCCAAGACCCAGAAATGGTTTGGGGAAATTCCACCCAGTTAGAGAGATATTAAAATAATTAGTATTTTTAATAGAGTTCGTACGTCTAAACTTAGGAAAATAAAAATATTAATGGATATTAATATAAAACTGGGTGAGAAGGTTCTAAATGACATGTGTCAAGCCAAATATAATCTTCGCCGTTGATTAGAGATTTAATCTTTGTTGTTTAAGATTCAACATAAAAAGTATAAGAGGAGGCTTGAGGGTCAGTTGGAGATACACCAAGATTGATCAGTCAGGTCGATTTTCTGGAGCTGGGTTTGCTGAGAGAAATCGAACAAGTGATCTGCGTTGCAGCGAGGGGCAGTGAGTGCATAGCAGAGAGTCAGAGATAGTGCCGAAGGACTAGCACAGAGGTAGAGGAGGCTACGTAGAGGCACCAGAAGCCACGCAGAGGGCCAGGGGGATTGCGCAGAGGCTACCAGGGCCTGCGTGAGTTATGCAGAGGGCTAGAGAACCTGCGCAAAGCTTCAGAACGCTGACGTAGAGGGTTCTAGGCTGACGCAGAGGCTAGGAGGGCTGATGCAGAGCCTTAGAGAGGCATTGTAGAGTTTTTCGTGGAGCAGACTTGCCGAATATCTGCTTCCGAAGAGAGGCATTACTGCCAGATTTATTTCTCTATCGGGTGAGCAAGATTGGCACCCAGTTGTACTCAAGGAAGCTGCTTCATCATAAAACCCTCAGAACTGTTGCATCGATTTTCCCAAGTTGGGTTTTTTTCTGGGGACGATTGTCCAAAAATAATGGTGTCCCTTGTGTGTTTGTCTATTCTTTCAATGGATGATATGTAGATGGTTGAGACTGTAGTTGTGTTTATTCTCAGTATTTATATGGTTAAATAACTTGTTAAGTAATTAAACAAGTAGGTGACATAAACCAGATAGTTTAGGAAGAATTTCTAACGGGTTAGACTTAGAAATTTCAACAGAGAAAAGGTTTGTTTGGAGGTGTTTTTTCAGTGGGTTTTGGAAGGTTTTTAGTAGAGTGGGAGAGAGGGCTACTCTTACACTTGAGTTTCTAATTTGTGCTTAGTTTAGATAGCTAGTTGGCCATACACACCTGTTGGAGGGAAAATTTTATCTTGTGATTCCACCCAAACCCTTTCTGGGTTTTTATGGGTATTTGGAGGAGAAGTCCTAGTTAAAGTTGCAAAATATTTTGGGTAGTATTCAGGCCAGAAATCCCATTTCTTTCAGTAGTGCGTTTTACTACTCAATTGGTAATGTGCACCATTTTGTGGGTTTTCCGGTGGTTCTTTTGGCGGAGATTGCTTTTTGGGTTTTGCTAACCAAATTGTGGAGAGGCACCAGTTGCAATTTGAGTGGCAAATATCAACATTTTTTTCCAGCGGAAGGAGCAAGAATTTACTGGGTCTGTGCAGAGCTTAGTTGGGCTGATATTCCAGCACTTGGGTAGTGATTTCTCAAACTAGGCTTTTGCTTGCTTGCTGTAGCAAGCCTAGTTCCTCTTTCCCTCATTATATTTTACTTATTCAACTCTAAATTTAATATAAAGACCTAGTTTTGGTGCCAATTTATGTGTATTTGATATTTTGGAGTAGAAAACTCTATTATTTTCTAAGTAAATATCTATATTTTATTAAAAATTGAGTGATGATTACAAATGTGGGAGGTCCCTGGCTTAAATACTGCCTTGGGTGCCTCTTGGTGAGTGGCATCATACCCTTTGCCTAATAAATTAATAATTACAGACTTTGATTAATTTTTACATAACATTGCCTTCCTCTTGAAAGAATGTTTTGTACTCAAAGCATACATAACGACGGGCGTTTTTGACGAAATGCTTCTGTCTCCCAAGAATTGTTGGAATTTCTAAGTTTGACACGTTAGAAACCCTTGATGCACTTTGCTGATTTATTCCTACCTACTTGTTTTGTTAATTAACAAGTTATTTACCATATAAATACTGGAAATAAGTACAAGTACATGCTCAACACATTACAGATCATCAACTGAAGGAAACAAAACAAGCACACAAGTGACACCGTTGTTTGTGGACTAATGTCCCCGGAAAAACCCAATGTGGGAAAACCAGTGCAACTATCTAAGGGTTTGATTTGTTAAGCAGTTTTAGAATACAATCTGGGTGCCAAATCTCACTCGCCCAACAGAGAAAAATCTCGACAGTAGTACCTCTCTTCTCGGAAGTAGATATTCCGGCTGAAACCCCTGATGAACATTCTGACAGCTCCACAGCGCCAATTTGCCCCACGAAACCCTAGTGTCAGCCTCTCTCTGGCCCAGCGTTAGCTCAACGTCACTCTGGCTTGGCCTGCGGCCCCTCTGCGTCACCCATGCTGGCCCTTTGAGGCACTGCGCAACTCCTGGCTGGCTCTGCGTGAACCGTTGGCTGCTTCTGCGTCCCTCTCTCTCGGCTACTACGCTGATCCACTCGGTACTATCTCTGCCTCTCTGATTCTGTATTCGCCGCCCCTCAGCTGCAACTCTGATCACTCTCTCAACTTTCTCAGCAAACCCAACCCCAGAAAGTCAAAATCTTGATCTCTTGGTGTGTTCTCCAAGTAACCCTCAAGCCTCCTCTCATACTTTTCTCGTTGACAAATCAACGGGCAAGATTAAGTCCCTAATCAACGGCTAAGATTAGATCTGGCTTGATCCATGACTTTTGGACCATTCTAACACAATTTTATATTAATTCACATTAATGTTTTATTATCCCTAAGTTTAGACTCAGAGCTTCTAACACAGTTTTATATTAATTCACATTAATATTTTATTATCCCTAAGTTTAGACTTGGGGCTTCCATTAAAAATATTAATTATTTTAATATCTCCCAAACTGTTTAGAATCTGCCCAAACCCTTTTCGGGTATTGGAGATCTCATGTGCCTTAGCCTCTCCACTGATTTTCGTGGCTATAGCACATCCGATGCTACCCCAAATCAACACTCCCTCTTAGCGAGGACTGTGCTCTAGTAATAGTCCTCACTGAGCATCACCTTGATCATCCGACATCGGTCCCTGTGCTGATGGTAGGCCTGCTACCCATCATCTACACTGCTGCATCCTGTACTGCTACCTATGGCCCTGTCACTGCTATTGCTGCATTCATACTGCAACTCCCTCTACATCCGTGCTGCTACACATGGCCCTTCCACTGCCACTATTGCATCTGCACTGCAAACCCTATCATCATGTTGCATCGTGCTACCATAGCACTACAACTGCTAACTGCTGCACTGCAACCCAGTTATTGAGAAGTAAGTAACTGATCTCCCAACTCTGACATCTCCGTCAGGCTAGACACACTCCTGATGCTGAAGCTCCCTCTGTCACTGACAAGTGCTCCCTCTCTGACCTCTGCGTTGTTGCAACAACGCTGTGCATCTCGCACCGTTGAACACCTCTTTGTGCCATCCTGCACTGGTGCAACACTCCCGTGCTTCTCACACTGCTGCCTCATGCTGTCCTGGGAATCTTGCATTGTAGCTCCCTCTCTCGCTCCATCCGCATCTGTCTCTATTGATATCTGCTAGCACTGCTACTCCTCTTTGGGGCTCCCATAGCCAGTAATAATCTGAGAGGTTGGGTACCTCAAGGATCCTGCCCCTCATCGCCTGTAGTCTGTCTGACTACAGCTCAATGTCTCCCCACTTCCGCTCAATTGGCGTGTGCGCACTCATGGCACAATCATCGTCTGTTTCCACTTCCTTATTTGCCCTTGCTGGCGTCGCCTTGGTCTCGGAGGCCTCTCCCTTGCTCTTCTTCCTTGGACGCTGGGTCGCATAATGACCGAACTCCCCACAGTGGAAGCATTTGACCTTGGAGAGGTCCTTCTTCTTCTGTTTCTCCTTCTTTCCCTCAGATGCTAGGGCAACATCCACCTCGTCCTCTTTGATTCTGATCCCCTTGTCGCTGCTTCCCGCCTTGCTCAGTCTTTTGATCTCTTCTTGGCGAAGAGCAACCCACATTTCCTCCCAATATGGAAGGGTTGCCCTGCCCAATATGCTCTGGACAAGCACCTCCCATTCTTCTGAGACTGCGTTTAGGGCTGTTCTCACCATTAATTCTTGATCCGACGTGGCCCCTATGGAAGTCAGCTGGTACCAGATCTCCTTCAATCGACTGAGGAAGGGGTCGATCTGTTCTCCCTTCTGCATCTGTTATGATCGCAGCTAATTTTCTAGTAATATCCTTCTCTGTATAGAGGTATGTTGGTACAATTTCTTTAGGGCCTCCCACATCTCATTTGCCGTGTCATTTTCTGCAATATGTGGTACTACATGGTCCTTGACCCCGTCAAGAATGATGCTCTTGGCCCTCACAATTGCCTCCTCGTACTTATCGTTATCAATTGGGTCAACTAGGATAGCTATCGTCCTCAAGGCGAAACGCTTGACACGATTCCTGTCTAGAATGGATAAGATTTTGGCCTTCCAGACTACGAAGTTTGAGGCTCCGTCCAATCTGTCCTGGTCTCTTACCCTGTTCACTGCCATCTCGCTGCTCCTCTACTTCCCTCCTAGAAGTTCTCGGTGTGACTCCCTGAAACAAAATCTTCTGATACGCAGAAATTTATATATAAATATTTTATTAAAAAGATGAATAGATAGATGATGTTGATTACAAATGGGGTTCCTGGCTTATATAATGCCATGGACACCCTTTGGGGAAGGGCATGATCTTATGATCGTGCTCTTTCATCTAATTTAACTAAAAATTAAATAATAAACCTAATCTAACTAATTTTTACATAACATTGCCTTCCTCTCGAAAGAATGCTTTGTCCTCAAAGCATACGTAAGGACGGATGTTGTTGACAAAATGCTTCATTCTCCCAAGAAGCTTCTTCTTCGGGTAAGTCCTTCCACTTGATCAGATATTCCTTGATAGTACGATATCGAAGCTTTCTTTCTCTAGTAGACAAAATACCTTCTGGTTCTAAAATGACTATTCCCTCATCACCTGGGGATGGAAGTGTTGTTTGCGCTGCTTGATTGTTACCTAGTGCCCTTTTAAGGCAAGATACGTGGAAGACTTTGTGAACACGACTTGTCTCTGGAAGGCTTAAACCATACACAACTTGGCTAATCTTTTTGTTGATCTGATAAGGTCCATAAAACTTTGGGGCCAATTTGTTTTTTCCTTTATGTTTTAAGGATAATTGTTTGTATGGTTGGAGCTTAACAAATACCCATTCTCCAACTTCAAACTCTCTTTCGGTTCTGTTACGGTCTGCTTGTTGCTTCATACGATTCCTTGCATTATTCAGGTTTTCTTTTAATATTTGGACGATTTTTTGGGTTTCTTTTAGTTGATCTTTAACAACTCTGGACAATAGCTAGATCCTTCCATTTCGGGGGTTCATACCCATATAGAGCTTGAAATGGCGTCATTTTTGCTGATGTATGATAAGTGGAATTATAGCACCATTCAGCAAGATGTAACCATTGAGCCCATTTATTTTGTTTTTCTGTAGCGTAGCAACGTAGGTAGGCCTCCAAACATTTATTGACAACCTCTGTTTGGCCATCTGTTTGAGGGTGATAAACGGAACTCATATTTAGGTAGGTTCCTATATGGCTGAACAATTCCTTCCAAAAATTACCCTTGAACTTGGCATCTCTATCACTCACAATGACTTTTGGAAAACCTGTAACTTATATATATTTTTGCAAAATATTTCAGCGATTTCTTTTGCTGAGTATGACTTCTTTATTGCCATAAAGTGAGCATATTTGGTGAGTCTGTCGACTACTATGAAAATCTTGTCCTTGCCTTTAGATACTGGTAATCCTTCAATAAAGTCCATTGAGATTTCTTCCCATTTCTGATTTGGAATGTTTAAGGGGTGAAGTAATCCTGGTGTCGTAATATTTTCGCTTTTATTCCTTTGACATGTGTCACACTCGGCTACATACTTCTGAATATCACGATCCATTCCCTTCCAAAAGAAGGATTGATGTGCATTGTAGTAAGTCTTAAAGAATCCTACGTGTCCAGCTGACGATGAGTCATGTAATTCCTTGAGTATTTTAAACTTAAACTTGGAATTTGTATTTAGATAGATTCTTCCCTTATACCATAGGATATCATTCTTCCACTCAAATTTTGAGTTATTGGGAAGGTTATCGATTATTGCTGTTATTTCTGAATCCTTGGCATGCTCACTTCGAATTTCGTTAAGCCACTCAGGAACAACAACTGAAATTGCAAGTAGTGTTGGTTCTTCATCTTTCCTGGATAAGGCATCTGCTACTACATTGTCTTTACCTCTTTTATGTAGTATTTCTAAGTCAAAAGCAGCAATTTTTTCAATCCATTTTTGTTGTTCTTCGGAAAGTGTTTTTTGTTGAAGGAGATGCTGGAGACTGTTATGGTCTGTTCGAATAGAAAACTTACTTCCCAAAAGATATTGCCTCCACTTAGCTAGTGCGTGCATTTCTTTGTTGTATGTGAATTTGAGGCGTTCTCTTTTGTTGAGCTTCCTACTTTCAAAAGCTATTGGATGTCCTTGTTGCATTAATACTGCACCTATACCGAATCCAGAAGCATCACACTCAATGATAAATGGTTTAGAAAAATCTGGTGTTGCTAATACGGGAGCATTAGACATAATTTCTTTTAATTTTTCAAAACACCTTCCTGCTTCCTCATCCCATAGAAACAAATTCTTCTTTAAAAGATTTGTTAGAGGTGCAGTTATATGTGCATAGTTTTTAATAAACCTTCGGTAATATCCAGTCAAACCTAAGAATCCTCTTAGCTTGGATATATTAACAGGTTTGGTCCATTCTTTTATAGCTTTGATTTTGTTAGGGTCCACCTTTACACCTTCATGGGATATAATGTGTCCAAGGTATTCTACTTCTTCCTTTCCGAAGGTGCATTTGGATTTTTTTGCATAAAATTGGTGTTCTTTAAGTAGTGTAAGAACCTTGTCCAAATGTTGCAAGTGCTCCTTCCAAGTTTTACTGTAAATTAGAATATCGTCAAAGAATACTAATACAAACGTTCTGAGATGTGGGCGAAATAATTCATTCATAGTTGCTTGAAACGTCGTTGGTGCATTGGTTAATCCAAACGACATTACTTTAAATTCATAGTGACCTTCGTGTGTTCGGAATGCCGTTTTTGGTATGTCCTCTAATCTGATTCTAATTTGATAGTAGCCTGATCTTAAGTCCAATTTTGAGAAATACCTTGCGCCATGTAGCTCATCCAACATTTCGTCGATAAAGGGGATTGGAAACTTGTTTTTAATTGTTATTTTGTTTAATCCCCTATAGTCAATACATAGCCTGAATGACCCATCTTTCTTCCTTACCAGAACCACTGGAGCAGCGTAAGGACTTTTACTTTTCGAGATGATTCCACACTTTAAGAGGTCTTGGATTAATCTCTCGATTTCTGTTTTTTGGTAATGTGGATATCGGTATGGCTTGATGTTGACCGGTTCTGACCCTGCCTTGACTTCTATTGTATGCTCAATTTCCCTATTAGGCGGCATCTTCAGAGGTAGGTCTTGAAATACTTTTTCATGTTTCCTAATTAGATCTTGTATCTCTGGTGACTCTTCACTGGTCATATTCACAGATAACATTTCTAACTGATGACATTGTACTACATAAGCGGGTGCTCCCTTTCGAATCATCTTCATCATCTGAGATGATGATACAATTTGATTTTCTGGTGCTTGGAATCCGTGTAATTTGTACTTCTGACCTCCCCATTTGAATTTTATAAATTGTACTTGGTGGTTGGCGACATAAGTACCTAAAGTTCGTAACCACTGAATACCTAAGACTACATCTACTCCTCCTAATGGTACTGTGAAAAACGGAGACTCTAAACTGAAGTCTTGAATTTGCAATTTAACCTTATGGCATTTCCCCACCTTTTCTATCTTCTTACCGTCAGCTACCATCACCTTCATGTTTGGTAAGGGAAATGAAAAAATATTGAGTCTCTTTGCCATGGTTGCATCCAAAAAATTGTGTGTGCTACCAGAGTCAATGAGAACCACCACGTTGTTCTTCTTTATGTGTCCTTTTAACTTTAAGATCTGAGGTTGTGATATACCTGTCATAGCTGATAATGATACTTGCAGAATACTTTCGTCATCTAATTCTGGTGAGAATTCTGGGGCATATTCTGTTTCTTCAATGTCAGAATTTTCACTGTTTGAATCATTGGTTGCTTCACAATTATATAGGTTCTTTGGTTCTTTTCCTTTAGAACACCTATGGTTAGGGTCCCACTTCTCACCACAACGCTTGCATTTACCCTCGTTTATCCTTTGCGCTTCCACATTAGATTTTTCATCTTCACGACGATGTGGTGGAACATATCTTGTATTTTTTGCGTCCGCATACTGAGGTGTTCTTCGTTTTGAATATGTTTTTCAGATTTTGACCAAAATATTTGTTCGAATTTTTTTTCGGCTGTTTTTGCTTTTCGTCTTGCTACTTCTATTGATGAAATGTCATGCATCTCAAGTTCTACTTGTAAGTGGGTTTTGAGTCCCGAGATGTATGACTGAATTAGATGAGATTCTGATAACCCAGGTACTCGTGTTACTAAGGTCTCCCATTCTTGAGTGTATTCGTCCACACTTCCTTTTTGTCGTAATTTGATGAGTTTTGAAAAGAACTCTTCTTCCTTTACACCTTGGAATCTTTTGAAGAATGCATCTTTAAATCTCCTCCAGCTAATGACGTGTGTTGTCTTTTTCCACCACATATACCAATTATATGCTTCTCCCTCCATTTTCATGGATGCATGCCTGAGCTTTTCGTCATCGTCATTAATGTCATATATCTCAAAGTATTCTTCTGCTTTATTTATCCATGCAACATTGTTTTTTTCGTTTCCATCGAATTTAGGCATCTCAACTTTTGCCCTTCACTGGTATGTTGCTAATGGTTGAGCGAAAAAAGGGTGTTGATTGGTAAAGTTATCCCAGAGTTGCTTGTTTGTAAAGGCTGTGTTACTCGCTTCTTGGTGGGGTGTCGCTGATTTCCTTGGGGATTCAACTTTTTCATGAGAGTCAGTGGACTTTGTTGAATCTGATGAGATGTGTTCTTGATTCTCTTCATTTTCTTTTAGTAGTTGTTCGGGTGTACAGTTCATCTTGTTACACAGAAGTTTCAGCATTGTTACGACATCTCTGATATGTACTTTTGTTTGGACATGTTGATTTTCCATCTTTGTTTCTATTCGGTTTGTTGTATCATGAAGACTTTTGATTTCGTCAGCTTGCTCCCCAAGCTTGATCTGGAATTCTTTTAATGTTTTACTGACTTCGTCGTGGTTGTTATTTATCTTATGCTCCGAATCCAACAATTTTTTTTGAAAATCCGCCATGGTCATTGTCGACATTGAGCAGGTTTGCGGGGGCGTGTATTTATCAGCCAGCTTAAATATATATATATTTTTTTGTTTTGTTTTGTTGATAAATAATTAAATTAAAATAATTAATTTAATTATTTGACATAAGTTTTTTTTTGGATAAATTTAATTAATCAAATTAACTGTATATATATAAATAAATTCTATATCGTATATAATATATGCTATATAATATATAACTATTTAATATAGTTTAGTTATATATATTATAACTATATAATGAAAATATCGAATTTATTTTCTGAAGGAAATATCGGATTTAGAATGTTTAATTGGAATGAAACAGTGCGACCGAGAGTCAATGGCCACGATGTTTGACGGCAGATGGTTAAGGGATGAGTCGGACGACGGACAGCAGATGGTGTGGGCTTGTGGATAGGGCGGATGGGAACAACAGTCGGAGAGGCGTAGAGTGGACAGCAGATGTAGAACGGTGAATGACGCAGATAGGGAGGCAACGAGAGACGCAGGGAAACACATCGTATGGTCAGCAGATGACAGGGACGCAGTGCGGGTTGACTGGAGCGCCCAGACAGGGCCGTGAAGAGGCAAGCCCACCGGAGACGGGAGGCGGATGATAGGTTCTGTGCAGCATCTTGCCGGAGAACCGAACAGGCTCTGATACCAGATGAAACAAAATCTTCTGATACGCAAAAATATATATATAAATATTTTATTAAAAAGATGAATAGATAGATGATGTTGATTACAAATGGGGTTCCTGGCTTATATAATGGCATGGACACCCTTTGGGGAAAGGGCACGATCTTATGATTGTGCCCTTTTGTCTAATTTAACTAAAAATTAAATAATAAATGTAATCTAACTAATTTTTACATAACACTCCCTCTGAGCCTCGATTTCCCTCCTGGAAACCCTTCTGCCAATGTCGAGATGCCCCACTCCGATCGCTAGTGCAGCTGCACCACTGATCTGGATCTCTCGGCTAGAAATCCTCGGTAGCAACTCCGTTCTCTTTGGCCTTGCCTTGTTAGGTACTGTACTGACTACAGTACCCCACCAACTCCACTCTGGAACTTACCCACAGACTCCTAAACCCCAACAAACTGAAGGTTAGAGCTCCTAGGCTCTTCGTAATCCCAACACCAACAAATCAACTTCCTCAGTCGTTTGCGTCAGACCTCTTGGCCTCTGTGTGAGCCTGTCTTTGCCTCCCTCAGCCTCTGCGCTGCCTGTCCCTGGCTCAATCTTGATGACGCAGGCACTGTGTCACCCCTTCCTTGCTGCTACTACTCTACTAGGAACAACTTCTGTCACTCGAGATAGTGGTTTTCTGCTACTGCTGCACTGCTCGGCTGATGTCCTCAGTTCTCTTGTGATCTGCAACCACGCTCCGATACCATGTTGGAATTTCTAAGTCTGACACGTTCGAAAGCCTTCATGCACTTTACTGATTTATTCCTACCTACTTGTTCTGTTAATTAACAAGTTGTTTACCATATAAATATTGGAAATAAATACAAGTACATGCTCAACACATTACAGATCATCAATTGAAGGAAACAAAACAAGCACACAAGTGACAATGTTGTTTTTGGACTAATGTCCACGGAAAAACCCAATGCGGGAAAACTGGTGCAACTATTTGAGGGTTTGATTTATTAAGCAGTTTCATAACACAATTTGGGTGCCAAATCTGGCTCACCCAATAGAGAAAAATCTCAGCAGTAGTACCTCTCTACTCGGAAGCTGATATTCCAGGTGAAACCCTGGATAAACACTTTGGCAGCTCCACTGCTCCAATTTGCCCCACGAAACCCCAGTGTCAGCCTCTAGGACTGCGTCAATCTCTCTCCGGCCCAGCGTTAGCCCAACGTCACTCTGGCTTGGCCTACGTTAGCCTCTGGAGGCACTGCGTCAGTCCTCTGGCCACTCTGTGTCACCCACGTTGGCCCTTTGAGGCACTGCGCAGCTCCTGGCTGCCTCTGCGTGAGCCCTAGCTAGCTCTGCATGAACAGTTATGGTATGTTCTATGCTTATAACAGTTTACTTCTTTTTCTTATTATATTCCACCGATTAGCAATCACATGTACATAAAGTAAAGTGCAGATAGAACATTAAACGATCGACAGAAAACAAGCCAAGACAAGAGACACAAGATGTGGCGGCTAGCCAGGGACAAACCCCACAATGTGTGGGGAAACCCTTTGATCAAATCTTCTTTTATCTTCAATAATTCAGCAGAGAGAAATAGTACAATAAATCTGATTCATATCAGCAGTAGCAAACCCTAGATCAGTAGCATCAACATTACCGGCTTCATTATCAAACTAGGGCAAACCATATCTCACAAACCGACAGTCGGATTGACTTCATTCCACCACCAAAAGTTTCGGCTTCCAGAGGAGTTTCAGATGAACCTACAACGCAGTTCAGATGAGGAGATCTTCTAGGCCATGCAAGTCAATCTTTACTTCTGCAGTTGCAGCTTCAGTTTCAGCAGTTTCCGGCTTCAAACTAGGGCAGTCGATATCTTGCAAACCATTCGTCGGATTGACTTCATTCCACCACCAAAAGTTGTGGCTTTCAAAGGAGGTTCAGAGGAACCTACAACACAGTTCCAAAGAGGAGATCTTCTAGGCCACGCAAGTCAATCTTTACTTCTGCAGTTGCAGCTTCAGTTTTAGCAGTTTCCGGCTTCAAATTAGGGCAGTCGATATCTTGCAAACCGTTCGTCGGATTAACTTCATTCCACCACCAAAAGTTGCGGCTTTCAAAGGAGGTTCAGATGAACCTACAGCGCAGTTCCAAAGAGGAGATCTTCTAGGCCACGCAATTCAATCTTTACTTCTGCAGTTGCAGCTTCAAATTCAACAGCTTCCGGCGTCACATGTGTGAGAGAGAGAGACCCATTTCAACGCAGTAGAGAAGAGACTCATATCTACGCAGTAGAGAGAGAGAGATGTGATGAGATGAGTGAGTCTAAATGAGGAAAAGTCCTCTTATATTTATACACAATGTTGGTGGGTGAATAGATGCGACTGTTGGGCTTCTGAGCCTACATGAGTTGTAGGTCAGCTTGATAATAATTCCATAATCAAAATAAATTCATATCTCCATGAATACTTATCGGAATTGGATGATCTTTATATCAATCCTACACCTCTCGACAAGAGGAATCTAATAAAAATATTATTAGCCATGAATAAGATGACCCACATGAAGTTTTTCCCTGGTTGCCAATTTTAACACTCCCTCTCAACCATGGAGAACTTCATCTGCAATCTGTTTATCGGTCGTTACTATTCATCCATCAAATGCACTGCCTTGTACAGCCTGACCCTTGCCCTGCTCTGCTCTATTTTGCCTGTTCTGCTTTGTCTTGTTCTGCCCTGCACTGATCTGTACTGTTTTGTTCTGTTCTGCTCTGCTCTTGCATTGTTTTGTTCTACTCTGCTTTTGTCCGAATTATGAGGAAGAAGAAATGATCGAAGATGTATCATACTGACTCAAAGTCAGTCTTAGAGTATGTACCACTGGTCCCAGACCAGTCTCAACCAACCCAAAGTCAGCGTCATAGTGAGTACAACTCTAATGGTCCCAGACCAATATCATCCTCCACTGACTCAAAGTCAGTCTCAGAGTATGTACCACTGATCCCAGACCAGTCTCAACCGACCCGAAGTCAGCGTCATAGTATGGTACAACTCCTACCACTGGTCCCAGACTAGTATCATTGATCCCAGATCAATGGAGGTCATCCTAGCGTAGGGAGTACGGTAGTTACAACGATGCGTCCATCGGTACTACTATGGTCCCTAACTTCATTTCCCTACTCATTGATCAGATGAGAGGTACTTCCCATGAGTCCCAGACTGCATGGGTAGGATGCCTCGACAGGAGAACTAATCAATCCTGTCCTCACAGGAGAACACATCAATCCTGCTACAATTGCCATGGAGAACACATCAATCCAGGCCGCCATGGAGAACATATCAATCCAGGCCTCACAAGAGAACACATCAATCCTGCTACAATCGCCATGGAGAACACATCAATCCAGGCCTCACAGGAGAACTAATCATCCTGCTACACAGGAGAGCGAATCATCCTGTTCCACAAGAGAGCGAATCATCTTGTCCCACAAGAGAGCGAATCATCTTGTTCCATTGTGCACCACCAGGGGAGGGTGAGTCACCCTGTGGTCGTATGTTGCTCCAGTAATAACCGCAAGCCCTCAGAGCTCCCAGAGCTCAATGTATGCAACATGCAGGACCCTTGTACAAGGGTTTCTTACCGACTCCAAGTCGTTTGGGAAAATCACAGATTAGATCTTTCCTCGGGGCTTTGACAGGGTGTATCAAGCTGTACATCATCTTAATGCGATGGAGCCTCCTTGCTCATCAACTTACCATATCCAAGATGATGTATATCTGCTGGAGCAATCGACGAATACGGGATTCCTCAATAATTGAATCCCACCTCTGGTTGTTATAGAGAATCATAGTGGTATCCAATGTAAATCCAAACAGCTCACTGAAGAGCTTTCGCAGCCAGACTACCTCACACGAGGTTATGCTAGCAACAATATATCCTGCTTCGGTGGTGCTCAAAGCCACCGACTTCTGCTTCCTGCTTATCCAGGATATCGAAGCAGATCCCAAGGTGAAACAGTACCTGGAAGTGCTCTTATGGTCCACCACACTGCCTGCCCAATCAACATCAGTATATCCAAGTAGTCTCACATCTCCGACAGTGTATCTTAATCCATGAGAGATTGTGTCCTGAAGACATCTCAGAAGATTCTTGGCATCAATCCAGTGAGGCTCAACCAAATATGAGCTCACAATGCTAACTGCAAAACATATGTTCGGACGGAGGTTCACCAAGAACATCAATGCGAATGAGTTTTTTTTTTAAACTCAAAGGTATTTACCAAGTCTGGTCTGACATCACTACCATACAACTTCTAAAAGTTAAGATCCTCGAGGTAGTCACAGGCTTGCAGTCCATCATACCGAGTCTTTCCAATATATTTACCACATATTTTCCTTGAGATAGGAAAATTTCCCTTGGCTTCTGCCACACTTCAAGTCCTAGGTCCTTCATTTCAAATTCAGAAGCCATCTCCCTCTTACATTTGTGAATGAGAGGGTTTTCACCTGTAGAAAGAGGTCATCCACATGCAACACCAGTATGATAGGCTTTTCATCTTCAACCTTAAAGTAAAGGTTAGGATCGGCTTCACTCCTAGTGAATCCCAACTTCATCAAGTAGCTATCGATCCTCTCATACCATGCTCGGGGTGCTTGCTTCAGCCCATAGAGAGCCTTCTTCAACCTGCATACATGATATTTTCAATCATAAATCTCAAATCCTTCGGGTTGCTCCACGTAGACCTCTTTTTTGATCAAACCATGCAAGAACGCAGTCTTGACATCCATCTGATGTAGGTTCCATCCTTGTGAAGCGGCAAGGGCTATGATCGAGCGGATGGTCGTATATCTGGCAACAGGTGCAAATATCTCATCATAGTCTATACCTTCCTTTTGGGAGAAACCTCGAGCAACAAAACGAGCCTTATACTTTTCCGTGCTTCCATCTACTGCATGCTTTATCTTGTAAAGCCATTTGGAAGTAACAACAGTCTTGTCCAGGGTCTGGGAACTACTTCCCAAACATCATTCTTTATGATAGACTTGTTGACCTCTACTGGTCAACTACCCATGCAGTGCACCCCGTTTTTCTTGACAGAAAGAAGCAGCACCTGATCAGCATGTCCGTGCCATCCTGCCATCATCAGCAGCTTGATCTTTTTGATTGTAAACCCAGTCTGCATGTATTAATTGTAAATAATCTTAGCAGACATGAGTCATGTATGTAATTTGCCTAGGTGGACCTAACTTTCTGATGATAATCTACGTCCCGGAAGGTTTTTTGTCTCACCGATCCACGGATCGGCAGAGTTTTCCTTCAAACCTGACCCCAAAGCCGGGATTGATTTTGTCATCAGAACTTTAGGAGAGTCTTATGTGTTAATCTGCTAGATTATCGTTGTGTCGCAGAGCTGGGTGTTTTTGTGAGGGTCTGTATTAAATGGGTTTGTCCCTTAAGATGTAATTTTGTAAAAGTCATGATGTAATGTGTCCTGAGGGTCGAGAAATGTTTTAAATCCCCTCGTGAGTCCTAAGTCCTAGGTCTTAGGTGATGTTTCCGAAGGCTTAGTTCAGTGATCCATTTTAAAATGAATTAAAAAATTAAAAAATGAATAAAAATAATAAAATAATAAAAAACAATAAAAAATTAAAAAATGAAGCAAAAACCCTAACTAATAAAATAATAATATTTTAAGTTAATAAATCGACGGATGAGATCAAGAGATGTCTTGATCCTCATCAACGATCGAGATCATTTCTACATGGATCACTTGAACTAGCCGTTAGGATCATTTCCTTTATATAGGGTCTTAGGGGGTCATTTCAGATCATCTGATCTGTGAGTCTGTACTGAAAGCTCTCTTGTAATCTGATTTCTGATTAATAAAGAAGACTTTGGGGTTCAAAACTGGCTGGTGTTACTCTCTGGAATCGCTGTGAGATTTTCATTTTTCCTGCATATTTCAGTTTTCAGCAGTTTAAAATAACTGATTTTTCAGAGCATTGTGAGTACAGGTATCTTGCTCACGTGCTAGGGTTTGAGTGTTGTAGGGTTTTTGGAATAATGGCAGGTATCTCCATTATTCCTTGAGATCTAGCAGCATTTCTTGCCCTCTTTACTGATGTTTGCTTGAAGTGTGCAGGAGATCTTTAGGTAAAAGGTACAGGTGGGCGTTTGGGGAAGTTCTGGGCTGAACCAGCCGACTCCCACAGGCTTTTCTGTGCAGAGCCCAGCTGATTGTGCCCTGGGTTAATCTTTTAAGTTTTATCTCGTGTTTTACATTAAGAGATTTTTCTTTCTGTTCACAGTGAAGTTCAAAATTTCTGATATTCTGAAAGTATTACTGCAATTTATCGTCAAATCTGGCTGTTAAGGGGCCAAATCTGTAAATTATTAAGCTGTCTTAGGGTTTCATTTTTTCTAACTTAGGGTTTAGGGTTTTTAGTTTCTTTTCTGGCATACTTCATTAGGGTTTGTATTTCTGTGCTTGCAGCCACAGGGTTTTCATCAAGAGCAAATTTTTTCAGAAAAAGACCGGGGCTGCCGGATCATAGCACTCATCTGCTTAAATTTGTGGCCATCTTTCACTGTTTCCTCCCCACCATTGCATGACAGCCTTCAGAAAATCAACTCAAATCCGCTGACCTGTGGACTCCTCAGCGTGAATAAATTCCGGATTGATGAGCATGTTGGAGGAGTGCGCAACGGAGGAGTGACGGGCCCAAAGTCTGTGCAAGTGACCTGCGTTGTTGGAGCGTTGCAGCGTTGTTGTGGAAGGATATATACCAGCGTTGTGGATTGGAGATCCTGCGTACACATTGTTTAACAGAGCGGAGTGGCTGTTGGAGCGTAAAGGTGGAGCTGCGCACTGTTTGTGACGGTGTTGCTGGTCGACCGTGGTGCCAAACTCGTGGAGGTGAAGCGTGGAGGTTGGCACTACCATACCTGGAGGTATTTCCTGCGTGGAGATTGCTGTTACCTGAGGCGTGGGAGGATTAACACCATAAAACGTTGCTGGTCATCACGTCAGTCCATGGCTCAGTGATGTAGTGCGTTCACGAAAATTCATTCACGTCAGTCCATTGCCTGTATGCGATAAATCACTGACAGTTACAACATCGTGTTTCCATATTTCGTGAGAATGACCGTATATCACTCCGGGCCAGGTAAGTATTGTGTCGTTTCTGTTGCCGTCGTCCAGCTTAAATCGATTTTTTGAGGGCTATGGTTCTGTCACCTTCCGCCATTCATTTGTTTTGCGTGGTCTAGGGTTACGTCTCAGTCTTTGTCTGCGTTTTCAGAGTGGGCGTGTTTCGTTTGGCAGTTTCGTTATTTTAAAGTCTTCGACCCTTTGTTATTTAGCTTAGTCCCATGTTGTTTTAGTTCTAACTTTTGCATAGTCACGTAGATTAGATTTTTAATTAGATTTTTTTGTTTGTTTGTTTTTACATAGTTTCGTTTTTTTTTTTTATGTTAGTTTTTTTATTTTAGTTTTGTTAAAATGTTAGTGTTAATTTCATGCTATAGTTAGTCTTAGGATTATGATTTATGTTTTGTTATAAAAAATATAAAAAAATAAAAATGTTTTTATTAGATTTTTTAATTTTAATTTAATTTTTTTTTTTAGTTTAGTTTTAATATTAGATTAGTTTTAGAATTTTAATTTTTTTTAGATTTATTTTTAATTTCCATAACATTGAAAAAAAAAAAAAAAAATTTGAAAAAAGTAATAAAATTTTTGTGGAAAATTTTCTCCATCAAATCCAGTCTTTTTTCGAGATTTATCATCTTTCATGCTGAGATCTAAATTTTTTTTAAGCCGAGATGCGAAATTGATATCTGGTTGATGGTTTATGATTCTCGTGGTGGTTTTTCTTTTCGAAGTTTTCAATTGCTGGATATGGTTTTGGTCATGTGATTTCGCTGATGATAGATGGTTGCTGTTCATGGTCCATGTTTCTATATCATTTAAAAAGTAATCATTTAAACACTAACTCCACAAGGCACTGGTCTGCTAAATTAACCAAATCATCGCGTGCTTTTTTTTTTCGTATCTCGTGTCTCCCAACCAACTGGTCGACAGTTGGTCACATCTATCTCGCAGGGTCTACCCCCCTTAGCCGCGGGAGACAGGCTTAAACGGAGGGATCGGGGATCAGAGTGACAGCCCCCGGTCCGAGCGTTGTCGTGCCAATCTGCGCGACAACATTTTTGGCGCCGTTGCCGGGGAACATTGTGTTCTCGGCGTTTCAACGACTTTTCATGCATCTTCTCATCTTCTTATCTCTCATTTGAGCTGGCAGATTCAATATTTCGCATCTTTTCATCACGTATCAGCAGTACCTCTTGGGTTTGTTTCCTGTTTGGGTGGCGACTCCATTTTCTTATTATCCCCAGACAAGAAGCCTCCCGCATATCTGTTTGTTGATTACTTCTTGGATCTTGGAATCAGTTTTATTGTTCAAGTGGCGACTCCACTTCTTTCATCTTTTGATTTTCTTGAGCAAAGAGCTAGTTCTATCATCCATCTGATCCCTTATTGTTCATCATGGATTATTCATTTAAACCATGTCGTTTTACTCACCGTCTCCATGATCTTCCGAAGGAGGCCATTCCTGAATTACCTATTTTTTCAGATGGTGATCCAATCGCTGCTAATAGGCATCTAGACTTGTTTATTCGCATCATGATCATATATTGCAGATCCCCTCAGTTTAGTCATGGTGATATCAAAATGCGTCTATTTGTCCTTTCTTTAAAAGATGATGCTTTGAATTGGTTTAACAATTTTCCTAAGGATTCTTTTACTTCTTTAAATGACATTGTAAGTGCTTTTGAAGATAGATATTGTTATCCAAACAGCTTGCCTTCTGCCCCTAAAATTGTGCAACAGAATAAAAATAATTTGATAAGAGGTCCAGCTGAAAGATCCCAAGACAATTCATCATGTCAGAATGTGTCATCCACCGGGAATATTGCAGTTCATGATAGTGAAAAATCAGGGACAAATAATAGTGAAAGGGAAGAACAAAAGCAAATTATACAAGATCTAATGATGCTGGTAAGAAACATGGAAAGCAATCAAACTAGTCTTATCAATGATGTTAAAACTTTAAGCACCCACCTGGAAAAACGTAATAGGGAGTTGGAGGTCACTCAAAATCAGCATGCTAAGGAAATTGAGGCCATGAAAATTAGATATGAAACAGAAATTAGAAGCATGCAAAGCAAGATGTCAGTCTTAGAGGAAAATATGGTGACCATGAAAGCTGATCATGATAGGGAGATTGACTCTATGACATTCAATCATAACAATCAGTTGGCTGACATGCAAGCGAATCATAAAGAAGAAATAAATTTCATGCAACATTGCTTGATGGACATAGAGGAAAAGAATGATAAAGTAATAAATCACATGCAAGAAAACCATGTCATGCAAATTAGCGCTATAAGGGATGAATGCTCTAGTCAGATGGATGCCATTAGAATTCAAGTTCAAAAGATTCAACAATGGTCAGATGATAAGAGAAACCAGGAGCCTTCTCATTTGCCGCAACAAGTTCCATCTTACTATGAGGAGGTCATTAGGTGGATAATTGAAGGTGATCCAGATAAGCCTAAAAACGATAAAAATCAGATGCAAGACACAAAAAGACTTAGCATGCATAGCTTACACACTTCATCTGATAGTTTCGAAACAGAAAGTTTCAGGTCATCAGTGATTCATCCTGCCAGAAAGAAGAAGCGCAAGAGGAAGAAGATTAGACGAAGATTTGATGCATCAGACGGCCGTGAGCAGCTTGATTTTCGGATAGGAAGGAGTCCCACCATATGCAAAATGGGACATGGCACATCCGACAAGCAGCCGACAGATTTGCCTGAAAGCAGGCAAATGCTCAGTATGCACTATATTGAACACATCTGATGCCGTAGGGCATCTTTTGTATCGTATTTCTAACTCTACTCTTGTTTTTTCCGCATTTTCGTTTCTGCTTTAGATAGTTAATAAATGAAGAGCTTCTATCTTTATTGTGCTTAACGTATATGCTGATTTTTGGATGGACGCTACTTATTTTTGGTGTTGTATGGATGCAGATTCTGGATTTTTCAGAGCATTGTGAGTACAGGTATCTTGCTCACGTGCTAGGGTTTGAGTGTTGTAGGGTTTCTGGAATAATGGCAGGTATCTCCATTATTCCTTGAGATCTAGCAGCATTTCTTGCC
This sequence comes from Pinus tabuliformis, assembly GCA_031772625.1. NCBI lineage: Eukaryota > Viridiplantae > Streptophyta > Pinopsida > Pinales > Pinaceae > Pinus > Pinus tabuliformis. The sequence continues at coordinate 107,888,896 of CM062818.1, read as the reverse complement.
CTCTTTACTGATGTTTGCTTGAAGTGTGCAGGAGATCTTTAGGTAAAAGGTACAGGTGGGCGTTTGGGGAAGTTCTGGGCTGAACCAGCCGACTCCCACAGGCTTTTCTGTGCAGAGCCCAGCTGATTGTGCCCTGGGTTAATCTTTTAAGTTTTATCTCGTGTTTTACATTAAGAGATTTTTCTTTCTGTTCACAGTGAAGTTCAAAATTTCTGATATTCTGAAAGTATTACTGCAATTTATCGTCAAATCTGTAAATTATTAAGCTGTCTTAGGGTTTCATTTTTTCTAACTTAGGGTTTAGGGTTTTTAGTTTCTTTTCTGGCATACTTCATTAGGGTTTGTATTTCTGTGCTTGCAGCCACAGGGTTTTCATCAAGAGCAAATTTTTTCAGAAAAAGACCGGGGCTGCCGGATCATAGCACTCATCTGCTTAAATTTGTGGCCATCTTTCACTGTTTCCTCCCCACCATTGCATGACAGCCTTCAGAAAATCAACTCAAATCCGCTGACCTGTGGACTCCTCAGCGTGAATAAATTCCGGATTGATGAGCATGTTGGAGGAGTGCGCAACGGAGGAGTGACGGGCCCAAAGTCTGTGCAAGTGACCTGCGTTGTTGGAGCGTTGCAGCGTCGTTGTGGAATGATATATACCAGCGTTGTGGATTGGAGATCCTGCGTACACATTGTTTAACAGAGCGGAGTGGCTGTTGGAGCGTAAAGGTGGAGCTGCGCACTGTTTGTGACGGTGTTGCTGGTCGACCGTGGTGCCAAACTCGTGGAGGTGAAGCGTGGAGGTTGGCACTACCATACCTGGAGGTATTTCCTGCGTGGAGATTGCTGTTACCTGCGGCGTGGGAGGATTAACACCATAAAACGTTGCTGGTCATCACGTCAGTCCATGGCTCAGTGATGTAGTGCGTTCACGAAAATTCATTCACGTCAGTCCATTGCCTGTATGCGATAAATCACTGACAGTTACAACATCGTGTTTCCATATTTCGTGAGAATGACCGTATATCACTCCGGGCCAGGTAAGTATTGTGTCGTTTCTGTTGCCGTCGTCCAGCTTAAATCGATTTTTTGAGGGCTATGGTTCTGTCACCTTCCGCCATTCATTTGTTTTGCGTGGTCTAGGGTTACGTCTCAGTCTTTGTCTGCGTTTTCAGAGTGGGCGTGTTTCGTTTGGCAGTTTCGTTATTTTAAAGTCTTCGACCCTTTGTTATTTAACTTAGTCCCATGTTGTTTTAGTTCTAACTTTTGCATAGTCACGTAGATTAGATTTTTAATTAGATTTTTTTTTTGTTTGTTTTTACATAGTTTCGTTTTTTTTTTTTTATGTTAGTTTTTTTATTTTAGTTTTTTTAAAATGTTAGTGTTAATTTCATGCTATAGTTAGTCTTAGGATTATGATTTATGTTTTGTTATAAAAATATAAAAAAATAAAAATGTTTTTATTAGATTTTTTAATTTTAATTTAATTTTTTTTTTAGTTTAGTTTTAACATTAGATTAGTTTTAGAATTTTAATTTTTTTTAGATTTATTTTTAATTTCCATAACATTGAAAAAAAAAAAAAAAATTTGAAAAAAGTAATAAAATTTTTTGTGGAAAATTTTCTCCATCAAATCCAGTCTTTTTTTGAGATTTATCATCTTTCATGTTGAGATCTAAATTTTTTTTAAGCCGAGATGCGAAATTGATATCTGGTTGATGGTTTATGATTCTCGTGGTGGTTTTTCTTTTCGAAGTTTTCAATTGCTGGATATGGTTTTGGTCATGTGATCTCGCTGATGATAGATGGTTGCTGTTCATGGTCCATGTTTCTATATCATTTAAAAAGTAATCATTTAAACACTAACTCCACAAGGCACTGGTCTGCTAAATTAACCAAATCATCGCGTGCTTTTTTTTTTCGTATCTCGTGTCTCCCAACCAACTGGTCGACAGTTGGTCACATCTATCTCGCAGGGTCTACCCCCCTTAGCCGCGGGAGACAGGCTTAAACGGAGGGATCGGGGATCAGAGTGACAGCCCCCGGTCCGAGCGTTGTCGTGCCAATCTGCGCGACAACAAGACTCATATTCTTCGGTCATAGCATCCTTCCATACTTGATGCTTGATGACACCTGAGAATGACGAAGGCTCATTTTGTATGATCGTGCTCATGATTGTCAGGTATCCTTGATACCTATTAAGTTTCTTACTTTGATGGAAGGTTCCTCAGGGTGCAACATGTCTTTTAGCATCATCAAGTATCCCCCTAAGCCATGAAGGCCTCTTCCTAGAAGAGGAAGGCTCATGTGGATGAGAATCTATCAGATCCATGGGTTCTTCTACATCAGGCATTGACTCATCATCCTTTTCTTTCGGTTCCCTGGTGTTGGCTTCTTGAGAGCTCCTCAAAGTCGAAAGATTGTTCACCTTGCGGTGAACTTTTCTTTAGGAGTCTTGGAACCCAATGCTTGATGAGGGAATCAATTTTGTACATATACGACGGTGATTGTAGTTTCAGCCCATAGAAACATCAGAAGTCTTTGATCATGTAGCATGGCCCAGATAGCTTCCATCATCGTGCGGTTCTTCCTTCCCACCACACCATTCTGCTCAGGAGTATGTGGTGTAGTAGTCTCCCTCTTAATGCCAACCTCAGGTATGCCTGAGTGAACCAATTGTAATATATCAGAGGTCTTGCTTTGGTTTGAGGGGAATGGTCCCCTTTTGAACTTTCCTTCAGCACATCCTGGACATACACCTTCATTCTCTATTTAGAATTCGGGCATCCCTATCACCATTTGTCTTACACCGAGTATAGCTTTATAATGAAGGGGGGAAAACCTCTAATGCCAAAGTTCGGACTGAAGAGATGTGTCATAAGACATGACACCTAGCAGACTTCCATCGACCTGATATAATGAATCAACACTAAACCCAAGAGTAAAGGCATCTTTAACATTATTTTTCCATATACATACCTTGCCATTGCTGAAGGTTACCTTGTAGCCTTTGTCTTCCGTTCCCGAGATGGACACTAGGTTCTTTTTGAGGTCAGGTGCATTTAATACATCCTGGAATTTCTGGCCTTCTTGAATGCTTGTCCTCTTCCTTGATTCCCAGCTCTCCTCTTACCTTTGCTGTTGAATTTGTCATTCCTTTGATTGCCATCAGAGGGATTTTGATCATCGTCCTAGAGTGTGTCCTTTCTATCAGGGCACTCCCTTGCATAGTGACTTGCTTTATCGCAAATGTAACATCGTCATTTTCTTCTCGCCTTAGGTCCAGCCTTTCCTTTTGATTTAGTCCCGGAATTATTTCTTTTCTTTGCATGAAAAGAAAAGGCAGCAGGAGGACCTTTAGGCATGGGCATTTCTTACACTTCTTCCCTTGTTTCCTTTTGAATGCATCTAGCCATTAATTCCTCGAAACTAGGAATTATATTATAGTTCAGAAGAGTAGTCCTGAACACATACCATTCAGATGGTAATCCTTCAAGAGTTGTGAGTGCCATTTCTCTGTCAGTAATAGTTTCCCCAATAGATAGGAGATCGTTCTTGATCTCGGTGATTCTTAAGAAGTATGCTTGCATACTTTCATCTTTACCCTTCTTGATTTCCCTCAACTTATTTCTAAGAAACAAAACTTGATTTGCATCATTAACTTTAAATAAACTCACCAGTCTGTCGTAGATTTCCTTGGAGGTGTCTAGATCAGAGATGTTGGCCACCAAGCGCTTGTCGATAGAGTCTCGGATGATCTTCTTTGTTTTGACTTCTCCATTTTTCCATTTGTTCCAGGCAGCAGCAAATGCATTTGATGAAGGCTCAACAATATTGCCTCTTACATGGTCCAGCACTCCTTGATCTTCAAGGGTTAGATCGATAGACATCTTCCATCCGTGATAGTCAGCTTTCTCACGGAGCTTGTCTTCGGCAGGAAAGAGTGTTGAGGACCCCATAGTTCTTTTAGGATAGCCTTGCCAATCTTCTCTTCAATGATTGCTCTTGCTCTTGCTCGGACTTTGTCTTCACCTCAGCTCTGATACCATGTTAAGTTATGGTATGTTCTATGCTTATAACAGTTTATTTCTTTTTCTTATTATATTCCACCGATTAGCAATCAAATGTACATAAAGTAAAGTGCAGATAGAACATTAAACGATCGACAGAAAACAAGCCAAGACAAGAGACACAAGATGTGGCGGCTAGCCAGGGACAAACCCCACAATGTGTGGGGAAACCCTTTGATCAAATCTTCTTTTATCTTCAATAATTCAACAGAGAGAAATAGTACAATAAATCTGATTCATATCAGCAGTAGCAAACCATAGATCAGTAGCATCAGCATTAGCGGCTTCATTATCAAACTAGGGCAGACCATATCTCACAAACCGACAGTCAGATTGACTTCATTCCACCACCAAAAGTTTCGGCTTCCAGAGGAGGTTCAGATGAACCTACAGTGCAGTTCAGATGAGGAGATCTTCTAGGCCACGCAAGTCAATCTTTACTTCTGCAGTTGCAGTTTCAGTTTCAGCAGTTTCCGGCTTCAAACTAGGGCAGTCGATATCTTGCAAACCGTTCGTCGGATTGACTTCATTCCACCACCAAAAGTTGCGGCTTTCAAAGGAGGTTCAGATGAACCTACAGCGCAGTTCCAAAGAGGAGATCTTCTAGGCCACGCAAGTCAATCTTTACTTCTGCAGTTGCAGCTTCAGTTTTAGCAGTTTCCGGCTTCAAACTAGGGCAGTCGATATCTTGCAAATCGTTCGTCGGATTAACTTCATTCCACCAGCAAAAGTTGCGGCTTTCAAAGGAGGTTCAGATGAACCTACAGCACAGTTCCAAAGAGGAGACCTTTTAGGCCACGCAATTCAATCTTTACTTCTGCAGTTGCAGCTTCAAATTCAACAGCTTCCGACTTCACATGTGTGAGAGAGAGAGACCCATTTCAGCGCAGTAGAGAAGAGACTCATATCTACGCAGTAGAGAGAGAGAGATGTGATGAGATGAGTGAGTTTAAATGAGGAAAAGTCCTCTTATATTTATACACAACGTTGGTGGGTGAATAGATGCGACTGTTGTGCTTCTGAGCCTACATGAGTTGTAGGTTGGCTTGATAATAATTCCATAATCAAAATAAATTCATATCTCCATGAATACTTATCGGAATTGGATGATCTTTATATCAATCCTACACCTCTCGACGAGAGGAATCTAATAAAAATATTATTAGCCATGAATAAGATGACCCACATGAAGTTTTGCCCTGGTTGCCAATTTTAACACCTTGGCTGCTTCTGCATCCCTCTCTCCCGGCTACTGTGTTGATCCTCCCGCTACTAGCTCTGCCTCTCTGTTTCTGTATTCGCTGCCCCTCAGCTGCAACTCTGATCACTCTCTCAACTTTCTCAGGAAACCCAGCCCTAGAAAGTCGAAATCTTGATCTCTTAGTGTGTTCTCGAAGTGACCATCAAGCCTCTTATACTTTTCTTGTTGACAAATCGACGACTGAGATTAAGTCCCTAATCAACGCTAAGATTAGATCTGGCTTGATCCATGACTTTTGGACCATTCTAACATAGTTTTATATTAATTCACATTAATATTTTATTTTCCCTAAGTTTAGACTTAGGGACTTCATTAAAAATATTAATTATTTTAATATCTCCCAAACTGTTAGAATCTTTCCAAACCCTTTCTGGGTATTGGAGATCTCATGTGCCTTAGTCTCTCCACCAATTTTCGTGGCTAGAGAACATCCGATGCTACCCCAAATCAACAAGAAGCTTCTTCTTCTGGTAAGTCCTTCCACTTGATCAGGTATTCTTTGATTACTTGTGATCGTAGCTTCTATTCCCTGATGGAAATGATACCTTCTCATTTTTGAATGATCCTTCCTTCGTCATCTAAAGTCGGAAGTGTTGTTTGTGCTTATTGATGTTTGCCAAGTGCCTTTTGAAGGCAGAATACATCGAAAATGTTGTGAACACGACTTTTATCAAAAAGAATTAAACTGTATGCTACTTGGTTGATCTTTTTGCTGATATGGTATGGTCCATAAATCCTTGGTGCCAATATGTTATTTCCCTTCTGTTTTAAGGACAACTACATGTGAGACTGAAGTTTAACAAATATCCATTCTCCCACGTGAAATTCTCTCTCGGTTCTATTTCAGTTAGCCTACTACTTCATACGATTTCTTGCATTATTTAGATTTTCTTTTAGAGTTCGGCTCAAGTTCAGCCTGGAGATGGGGTTTAAGTCCTGTGGTGTATGATTGAATGAGACGGGTTTCTAATAATCGAGGTACTCTTGTAGCCAAGGTTTCCCATTCTCGAGTGTATTCGTCCACATCTCGTTTTTGTTGCAGTGCGGTGAGTGCCGAGAAGAACTCTTCCTCCTTGATGTGAAAATTTCTGAATCTAACAAACCATAAATCCTACTGCAGAAAACTGATTTGCATTATCTACTTGTTTTCTTCATTTGACAAGTTATTTTCAGAAATATTCAGAAATTATTAGTGTAAATACACTGCAGCCTACACCACTATTCAGATCAAGTACTGAAAAATAAATGAGACAAACATGCAAATGACACACTTATTTTTGGACTAAACGTCCCCGGAAAAACCCAATGTGGGAAAACTGGTGCAGTAACTCTGAGGATTTTCTATTATTAAGCAGAAGTTCTGAATACAAATGTTGGTTGCCCTCCGGGCAAACTGGTGACAAAGAAATACAATGGCGGAGAACCTGAGCGAGTTTTACCTCACTTCACCCGACAGAATCCGGCTAATCCGACAACAAATCTGGCTGGCCCTGACTACAATTGCGCTGCCCCTTCGTAGTAACTGCGTTGGCCAGCGTGGAGCTCTCTGAGGCTCTCCATCAACACTACTGCCCACTACGTCAGCTTTCTCGGCTATTCTGGCAGCTGCCCGACTTTCTGCGTGGAAGGCAACTCTTCCTCTGTGCTAGCCCTCCTGGCTCTGTGTGGGCCCAGACTGGCCCAACGTCAGCTCTCCCGATTACTACACTGCCTCCACAAGTCTCTCTCCGCCTCTTTGTCTGTATTCCCAAACTATCACTGCCCCTCAGCTGCAAGATCTCCCCAATCAATTTCTCTCCTGAGAACTTCTCACCTCAGAAAATCGGGTTCCTCAATCTCTCGGTGTGCATTCTCCAACTAACCCCAAGCCTCCATTTATACTTTTCCTGTTGATAAATCAACGACTGAGATTAAGTCTCTAATTAATGGCTGAGATTAAATTAGACTTGATCCTCGTCTCTCAAATGTTTCTCACCAATATTTTTATTAATACTGTTAAGTTTAGGTATGTTATATGCTTAGAGCAATTTATTTCAATTTTCACAGTTAGCTCAATATCCTTTCCAGTTTAGCAATCACATCAACATTAAAGTAAACTATGGCTAGAACATAAACATAAATAGCAGAAGACAAGCCAAGACAAGAGGACACAAGATGTGGCGCTAGCCAGGGACAACCCCAATGTGGGGAAACCCTTGATCAATTCTTCTTATATGTTCTTCAATAGTTCAGCAGAGAGAGAGAGAGAGAGAGAGTACATTTACAACAAAAGTCAACACTTTGACTTATCTAGATAAGAGCAAAGATCATCTCTAAGAAGATGATACATGAGATCAGTTGAAGACATGCTGCTTCGACTCATTCACCTATCGTTGTGCTACATTTCGTTATCATGCTACACCTCACCGTGTTGCACCATGCTGTACCTCACCGCGTTGCACCATGTTGCACCCATCATCACTATGTTGCATCTCATCACGCTTAATTGATCATGACTGTACCCATCACTGTACTGCATTATGTGCCATTGCTACACCATGTCTCTGTACTGACCTATGCTCTAGCTGCACCTTGTTTGCTTGTTGTACCTAGCATGCTTGTTGTTCTTAACATGCTTGTTGTCCCTAGCATGCTTGTTGTCCTTAACATGTTTGTTGCATGCATGTTGCCCCTTGCATGCTAGCTGTAACATTGCATGCTTGGTGTATTTGCTGCTAAGTACCATACAACTATCCCAATGTTAGTTAGCTGTCCCTTGCATGCTGGTCTCCTTCGAAGATAGATGCTCCGACTGTTCCCAGCAGTTCCAGCAGTTTCGGCTGTTCCGACAGTTCCTGGCAGTTCTGGTAGTTCTCGGCAGTTCCAACAGTTCTGACAGTTTCTGACAGTTCCGGATGTTTCGGCAGTTTCCGCAGTTCTTGGCAGTCCCGACAGTCCCGACAGTTCGCGGCAGTTTCGACAGTTCAAGCAGTTCTGGCAGTTCCCGACAGTTCCCGGCAGTTCCGGCTGTTCCCGACAGTTTCGGGCAGTTCTGACAGTTCTCGACAGTTTCGGCAGTTCCAACAGTTTTGTTAGTTCTCGGCAGTTTTGTCAGTTCCGGCTGTTCTCGGTAGTTCCGACAGTTCCAGCTGTTTCGACTGTTCTGGCAGTTCCCGTCAGTGCAAACAGTTCCGACAGTTCCGGCTTCTGCCCTCTAGATTAGGGCAACGTTATCCCTTAGGATCTCTCCTCCTACTATAACCCAAAGACAAGTAGAGAGGAAGAGATCCCAAGTGTGTTAAAAATGACTTGAAGGCCACCTCTATTTATACTAAAACGTTGAGCACAAGTGGGGTTTATTTGGTTGCTGGCCGACTTTGACAAATTGTCCCATAACACAAATAAATTCATATCTCCATGAATACTTATCAGAATCGGATGATCTTTAGATCAATCCTACACCTCTCGATGGGAGGGATCCAAGAAAAATATCAACTTCCATTAATAAGGTGACCCACATGGAGTTTGTCCCTAGTTGCCGATTTTAACAACTACCCATTAATATTTTAATTTTCCCAAGTTTAGACTTAGGAATCCCATTAAAAATATTAATTATTTTAATAAAATACAATCTGGGTGGAATTTCACCAAACAATTTTTGCGTCTTGGAGATCTCGTGTGTTCTAGCCCCTGCACAAAATTTCAGAGCTAGAGCACATCCGATGCTACCTAAAAATCAACACTCCCTCTTAGCGAGGAATGTGCTCTAGCAATACTTCTCAGCAGAAGTATCACATTGATCCACGAGATCGGTCCTCTGCGCTGTTGATGCTTGGCCTGCTTCCCTTCATCCATTGCGTTGCTATAATCTGTACTGCTGCCCATGACACTACCACTATCACTGCTACATCTGTACTACAACTCCCTCTCAATACCTCGCATGCTGCCCATAGCACTTCCATTGCTAACTGCTGCACTGCAACTTAGTTGCTGAGAAGTAAGCAACTGAAAAGCCACCCAAAAGCTGACATACTGGTCAGTCTGGATACCTCGTGATGCTGAAGCTACCTCTGTTGCTAATCTGTTCTGACCCTCTGATGCTACTGCGTTGATGTTGTATCTGCTCTATGCCTCTTGCACTACTCAATACTCTACTGCGCTGCTTCAGACTTTGGCACTCTAGCACTGCCATTGTCGCTCCATCATCCCTCGCACCAACTGACTCCTGTCATTTTGCTATTGTCATTAAGGGTTCCCGTAGCCGTATGTGATCCAAGAGTTTGGACACCTCAAGGGTCCTGCCCTTTCGTGTAGTCCTCCTGACTACAGCTCAATATCGCCCCACCTCTTCTCTAGAGGTGCATGAGCACTCATGGCGCAATCCTCATCATCGTCCTCTTTGTCAGCTTTCGCTAGAGCAACATTTGAGTTAGAATTCTCTTCCTTGCCCTTCTTTCGAGGGCACTGAGTGGCGAAATAAGCCAGTTCTCCACATCTGGAGCATTTGACTTTGGATATATCTTTATTTTTCCTCTTGTGCTGCCCTTGCTGTCCCACTGATGTGAGAGTTGCATACTCCCCTTCCTCCTTTTTGGGTCTAATCCCTTTGCTGCTGCTTCCCGCCTTGGTCAACCGTCTGATCTCTTCCTGCCGAAGAGTTTCCCACAACTCCTCCCAATTGGGGAGAGAAGCCCTACCCAAGATGCTCTGGACAACGGTTTCCCAATCTTCAGTTACTGCATTCAGGGCAGTCCTGACCATGAATTCAGAATCTTGTGTAGACCCTATGAAAGTTAGCTGGTCTCGGATCCCTTGCAACTTGAGAAGTAAGGGATCGATTTCTTCTCCCTTTTGCATTTGATATTGTCTCAGCTGACTCTCAAGCAACATCTTCTGTTGAACGAAAGTTCCCTCGTACAAGGTGGTCAAGGCCTCCCACATTTCCCTTGATGTGTGCTTCTCAACAATATGTCGAATCACATGATCTTTGAACCCGTCCAAGATCATGCACTTCGCTTTTGTCTGAGCCTCCTCGTACTTCTTGAGAGGATCAACATCAACTGGAACAACAACTGTCTTTAAGGCATAATCCTTTATGTGATTTTTGTCCAAAATGGCCAAGATCCTGGCCTTCCAAATGACAAAGTTGGATGCTCCATCCAACCTGTCTTTATCCCTCAGTCCATTAACTACCATCTTTGCTCAAATGAGTGTCGAATAGGTTCTCTTCTCCCTCTTTTGCTATTGCCCCAGCAAAACTCGGATCTGGATTTCTTTGGCGCTAGAAATCCTCTAAGGAACAACCTCCCTATGAAATTCGATTTCCTTCACGAAAATCCTTTTGCCAACAGCTATCGAACCACCCCTCTCCGATCTCTCTTTGATGTTGGTCAGCTCTGGATCTAGATTTCTTGGTAATAAATCTTTCAAGGAACTGATTCCCTTTACATTGCTTCTGCCCCACTAGGCACTGTTCTGCACCAACAAAATCAGCACCCCACCAACAACTCTAGATGAAATCTGCACAACACCTCTAGCCACAACAACTAGAAAAGCAAGACTCAACAGTCTCTGCACTTGCCCATCAATCACGACGCTGCCTTTTGCAAGAACAATGTCACCCAATCAGGCTGACGTAGGCTCTACGTGAGCCTCCCTTGGTGACTGTGTTACCTTTTCTCTACACTCTTGGCTAGAAACTGCACTGTCTCTTGGGACAAATGCCTTTGCACATAGATTTTCTTTTGTTCTTGCGCCTATGGCTTCAGTCCTCCTTGATCTACAACCGTTCTGATACCTTGTGAAAATTTTTGAATTTAACAAATTAGAAATCCTTCTGCAGAACACTGATTTACATTACCTACTTGTTTTCTTCATTTAACAAGTTATTTTCAGAAATATTCAGAAAATATTAATGTAAATACACTGTAGCCTACACCACTAGACAGATCAAGTACTAAAATATAAATGAGGCAAACATGCAAAGGACACTTATTTTTGGACTAAACGTCCTCAGAAAAACCCAAAGCGGGAAAACCGGTGCAACAGCTCTGACGGTTTTCTATTATTAAGAAAAAGTTCTGAATACAAATGTTGGTTGCCCTCCCGACAAACTAGTGACAGAGAAATACAATGGCGGAGAACCTGAGTGAGTTTTACCTCACTTCACCCGACAGAATCCGGCTGATCTGACAACAAATTTGGCTGGCCCGTTTACAACTGTGCTGCCCCTTCATAGTAACTGTGTGGGCCTGCGTGGAGCTCTCTGAGGCTCTACGTCAACTTTCCCGGCTATTCTGGCAGTTTCCGACAACTCCCCGACTTTCTGCGTGGAAGGCAGCTCTTCCTCTGCGTTGGCCCTCTTGGCTCTGCGTCAAGGCTGTGTGGGCCCAGACTGGCCCAGCGTCAGCTCTCCCGGCTACTGCGCTGCCTCCACAAGTTTCTCTTCGCCTCTCTGTCTGTATTCCCGAACTATCACTGCCCCTCAGCTGCAAGATCTCCCTAATCGATTTTCCTCCTGAGAACTTCTCACCTCAGAAAATCGATTTCCTCAATCTTTGTGTGTGTGTTCTCCAACTGACCCCAAGCCTCCATTTATACTTTTCCTGTTGATAAATCAACGGTCGAGATTAAGTCTCTAATCAACGACTAAGATTAAATTAGACTTGATCCTCGTCTCTTAGAAGCTTCTCACCCATATTTTTATTAATACCTATTAATAATTTTCCTAAGTTTAGACTAAGGAACCCCATTAAAACTATTAATTATTTTAATAAAATACAATTCGGGTGGAATTTCACCAAACGATTTCTGGGTCTTGGAGATTTCATGTGTTCTAGCCCCTCCACAAAATTTTGGAGCTAGAGCACATCCGATGCTACCAAAAAGCAACACTTGACACCTTGAAACCTTTTAAAGAATGCATTTTTGAATTTCCTCCAACTAATAGCAATAGCAAGTGTTGTCTTTTTCCATCACATATACAAATTGTATGCTTCCCCTTCCATTTGCATAGATGCTTTTCATCATCATTGTCAATACCGTAAATCTCAAAATATTCCTTTGCTCTATTGAACCATGCAACACTGCAGTTCTCATTAGCGTCAAATTTGGAGAGTTTGAGTTTTGCTCTTCGTTTATATGTCGCAACTCTTGGAGTAAAGAGAGGGTCTTGATTCACAAGCTGCATATTTGAGAAGTGATTCCAGAGTTGCATATTTGGAAAATTTGTGTTACTTTTTTGTTGAAGGGGTATGGACGATGCTTTTGGAGATTTGGGTTTCTCATGTGATTCTGACGAGTTTGACGAATCTGGAGAATTGGGGTGTTGAGTAGCTTCATTATTCTAGGGTATTTGATCGGGTGTAAACTTCAACTTGTCACAAATATAGGTCAACATCACCATTGCTTGATTATGATTTAGATTCACCATATTTGAAAGGATTGCATGATCCTTTTTAAATTCGTTATGGTTATGATCGAGCTCACTCTCTATCCTCTTCATTGAGTCTTGGAGCTCCTTGATTTCATTAGAATGACTGGTAATCTTATTTTGAAGGTCTATCAATTTTTTACTAAAGTCAGCCATTGTCATAGATGACGACATCGAACGGGTGTGTCGGGGTGTATATTTATCCAGCTTAACCCTTTTTCTTAACTTGAACTTAGTTTTTTATTTTTTATTTATTTATTTATTTTTCTACTTAACCTCCTTTTTATTTATTTAATTATATAATGAAGTTATATATAATTTAAATATATAATACATATATATTTATAATTATATATAATTATATGATTATTAATTAAATCCTAAATAAAGTTGCAACTATGAATCGATTTATTACACTGCGTGACCACAATTGTAAGGACGCGATGGTTTGATTGTCAAATTGGTTGAAAGGGCCGCATATTGGATGAGGAATGTCAGAGGGTCGAGCATGGATAGAGGCTGTCGGGAGGTGTAGGCGTCAGGGTCGAGGAGGAGGTGCGAGGAGGGGGGCACAATGACAGTGCTGTGGTTGGGACAGGGTAACCAAAACCAGCAGCTGGTGGTTGGACCGATGGATGAACAGGGTCAGGCAGCGAATCGCTGACAGGGAGGCGGAGAAGGGACGACGTGATAGGGATGCAGAGGTGGAAGGATGAGACAGGGGAGCCAGTGGTTGAGGAGGATAAGTGACGGAGTCGTAGCAGCTTGCAAAATTTGGCTCAAGGATTGGAACCTGCTTTGATACCAAATGGAGTAGAAAATTCTGTTATTTTCTGAGTAAATATATATATATATATATAAATTGAGTGATGATTACAAATGTGGGAGGTCCTTGACTTAAATACTTCCTTGGGTGCCTCTTGGTGAATGGGCATGATCTTTGATCATGCCCTTTGCCTAATAATTTAATAATTACAAACTTTGATTAATTTTTATATAACATATTTATGTATGTTTGCAATTTTTGGGTGTTGTTTGTGAGCATGTTTTTTTGGTTATTCAGTATTAATTTCCTATTTGGAATATTACAGTGGTATCAAAACATGATCTTGGCCAATTGTGGGGTAGCTAGCAAGATCATGGAAGATTTGGGCATGTATGTACTATGACAGGTGAAACATAGACAAACCCATGGCTCAAGGGAGAGTGAGTATGCAGGAACTTTTGGAAGAGTCAACAAAAACAATGAGAAGCTACAAGAACTATGGGCCCAGTTGAGTAGTGTTGAGGGAAAAATAACCCTCAACCACTTTGATGGTTCAACTAGGAGTTTTGTCAGAAAATGGGTCCACGAAATGGACACATACTTCTGGCTAAACCCCATGAGAGAGGTGGATGTTATCAGACATGCCACTATGCAATTAGATGGAGATATTATGGAGTGGTGGTATCGAGGGTTGATCCCCTTGGTCATGCAAGTATCACATCCTACACAGGGTTCACACGGAGGCTCATGGAAAGATTCAACTGAAAGGACACCAGACCCCCTTAAAGGGAGTGGATAGGATAAGGACAGTTAGAGGGTGAGACCAGGGGGCGTTTCTGCTAGTGGAGACTGGGCCTTAGATGTCAGGAGCATGAGGAGGTTGAGCAGGAGGACACGCAGGATGGTGAGGAGCACATCGATATACCTAGTGTGGCACATGAGTCGTCATTGTTGGAGACCTCTTTGATAGCACTGGTTGACTCCTTAGGGGAGAGAGTAGAGCATACATCCATGGAGCCATCTATTGGTGAGGTGCCAGGAGACACAGAGGTACCTAGATCCATGATTGAGTTCCCATATGGGAGCCACCTACAACAACATGGAGAACACATAGAGGCACATGAGCTAGTCATGGAGGGGAAGTTCGTGATTCATGTTGAGCCCGTGGTAGAGGAGGACGAGTAGTCATCTTTTGGGCCAACCACCAATTTAGAGGAGATAGTTGCACAGACCATCAACAGAGTTGCGGTACTTCCAAATATAAGCTCTCTTCGGGCTTATATAGATGGGGCTTGAAGCATTGCTAGGTTACCTTTGCATAGCGAGGAGAGAGATACAGAATTACCCTGATAGGTTTTATGTGCCGACCAGATTAGTGAGATGAGGTGACATGAGCTGCGTAGGGGGCAACATATGTAGGATGGGGGGCTAGTTCCATGTATGAGAGTTCGTGCTTTTGGTCCTTCCCTTGGGGTTGGATGGCGAGAGATTTTGAGTTGGTACATGGTGGAGTGGGCTACGCATATGGAGTTAGTCATTGGTTAGAGTGAGGGTTAGCAGGCGCGTTCAAGCATCGGGGATACTAGAGACCCAGGTTAGCATTGGGATCCTGGTGAGACTACCTACCATTCACCCGATATTAAAATTGACTATGACATTGGTGGCATAGTTGACCCAACGATTGAGTGCACGTAGTCGCTAGGGAAGTTTCAGTCAGCACCAATGGCTAGTTACTTTGTGAGGGGACCCGATGGGTCATCTTCGTGTGCTAGTTATGCATGGGGTCATGGGATGATCAACACACTTGGGCAAGAGATTGTCGGAGGAGGTGGCATTGGCAGGCCACCAGACAATGCCTTGTATGGGGCTGGGGGTTCTCACCAGTTATGTGGGGCACAGTGGTCACTGAGGAGTGACACCACCACAGGCACATAGGGAGATTCGCTTGTCAGATCTCTCACGGAGGATCAGGATGGGAGGTCCACTCATCTGAGGGTATGGAGATAAGAGCGTGGATACAGTGATACTGACAAGATGCAGGCTGATACTTACGGACTCAATTTTAGACCATGGAATCCAAGGATGTATAGGGGCATAAAACGGTGCACAACGATACGCAGAGGAGCACGAAGGTGCGTGGTGGTGCATAGTGGTGTGCAGGGTCGTACCGGGGTGTAGGAGGAGTGGTTCACATTGCAGTACATTTCATTATAGTGTGAGAAACACACTGATACAGGAGGGATGTCAGCTGATCCAGGGCGATGCGACAACATGTAGCAAGGTCCAACGGTGCACAAAGATGTGCAACTGTATGCTAGGGGGCATGAGCATACATGGTTATATACAGTAGCGTGTGGGGCTGCACTGCAGACCGGGGGAGTGTTGCTAGCAAGGAGACTTCTTGACATGAGTGTCAGGCATGCCATTGAGGCAAAACATACCTAGGTTTGGAGAGCGGATTGGTCATGGGGTTGATCAGGAGTGACCACATGGGTTCTCAACCATTCTCGTCGAAGCCCAAGCATCTCTCACTCATTGACATTGCAGGCAGTTGAGGGGAGCCTTGTTATGCTTGGTCGAGGCCCACATTGTGGATAAGGGGACTTGGGAGATTTGCCTGAGATGACCATGAGATTCAGTGCATCAGGGGCACGATAGAGATTCCCCGATGGAGGAGCAAGGTCGATATGCAAGTGGGAAACCACAATCTAGGAGATGAGGTGATCTTCTGCAGGCGTGGTATACCGTTCATCTCTGACCTTAGACTTGGGGAGTTGATCATGGGGGAGACACGTGGCTCTAGTTTAGTGGGTCTTGTTTGTTGATTTTTGGTAGCATCGGATGTGCTCTAGCCTTGAAATTTGTAGGAGAGGCTAAGGCACATAAGATCTCCAAGACCCGAAATCGTTTTGAGAAATTCCACTCGGATGAGGAGTTATTAAAATAATTAATTATTTTTAACAGGTTCCTAAGTTTAAACTTAGGAAAATAAAAATATTAATGGGTATTAATAAAGATAAGGGTGAGAAGCTTCTAAGAGGCGAGGATCAAGTCTGTTTTAATCTTAGTTGTTGATTAGAGACTTAATCTCGGCCGTTGATTCATCAAAAGGAAAAGTATAAGAGAAGACTTGAGGATCATTTGTAGATACACCGACAGATACTCAGTATCTCAAGGGAAATCGATTCTCAAGTAAAGGAGATTGATTTCAAAGGGAGAGTTGCAGGGTGGAGGAAGAGGAGGGCATCAACAATAGACAGTGACTGAGGAGAAGGTGACACAGGGACAGTGGGAGACAATGCAGAAAGAGACGCAGTCCAGAGGAGAGACATAGCCCTCACGCACGCTGACGCAGAGCCACTCAGACCACACTGGGACACGTAAAGTGACGCAGAGGTGATGCAAAGACTGAAGAATGGTCATCGATGAAGCGAAGAGAGTGACAAGAGAGCTTCTTCAGTCTTTGACTCACAGATCGAATGCCTTGAAATGACCCCCTAAGACCCTATATAAAGGAAATGATCCTAACGGCTAGTTCGAGTGATCCATGTAGAAATGATCTCGACCGTTGATGAGGATCAAGACATCTCTTGATCTCATCCGTCGATTTATTAACTTAAAATATTATTATTTTATTAGTTAGGGTTTTTGCTTCATTTTTAAATTTTTTTTATTATTTTATTATTTTTATTCATTTTTTAATTTTTTAATTCATTTAACATGGATCACTGAACTAAGCTTTCGGAAACATCACCTAGGACCTAGGACTTAGGACTCATGAGGGGATTTAAAACATTTCTCGACCCTCAGGACACATTACATCATGACTTTTACAATTTACATCTCAAGGGGACAAGCCCACTTATTACAGACCCTCATAAATCACCCAGCTCTGCGACACCATGATAATCTAGCAGATCAACACACTAGGATTATCCTAAAGTTCTAATGACAAAATCAATCCCGGCTTTGGGGTTAGGTTTGAAGGAAAACTCTGCCGATCCGTGGATCGGTGAGACGAAAAACCTTCCGGGACGTAGATTATCATCAGAAAGTTAGGTCCACCTAGGCAAAATACATACATGACTCATGTCTGCTAAGATTATTTACAATTAACACATGCAGACTGGGTTTACAATAAAAAAGATCAAGCTGCTGATGATGGCAGGATGGCACGGACATGCTGATCAGGTGCTGCTTCTTTCTGTCAAGAAAAACGGGGTGCACTGCATGGGTGGTTGACCAGTAGAGGTCAACAGAAGGCATTAGAAGAGAGTGGACAACTCCCTACAATCTTGAGCAGAATGGAGTAGCAGAAAGGAAAAACAAGACTATTGTGGAAGCAACTAGGGCAATGTTGTATGATCAGGATATGCCTAAATTCCTGTGGGTAGAAGCATGCAGGACGACAGTTTATGTCCAGAACAGGACTCCACACAAGGAATTGGGAAAAATCACTCCGGAGAAGGTCTTCACTGGGAAGACACCTGAAGTAAATCATTTCAGGATATTTGGGAGTTTAGCGTATTGCCATATACCTGAAGAAAAGAGAAAGAAATTAGATCAAACTACTGAGAAAGGATATCTTGTGGGATATGGCGAGAATGCTAAGGCATATAGAGTCTATCTTCTAGGGATTAGGAAGGTAGTAGTTCGGCGGGATGCAAAGTTCATGGAGGACAGAGCTTTCAGGAAATCCTGAGAAATGCGTTCCGAGGAGCAGTAGAAAGACGAGCCGTTGGTCAAACCGCTTCGACCAGCAGAAACTAGTACCAGAAATTCTCTTGAAGACAAAACTTCAGAATAGGAGGAATCTCAGGAAGAGGAAGAGCAAGAGCTGATAGATGTGCCTACTAATAGTGGAAGAACGAGTCGGGAACTTC
Organism: Pinus tabuliformis; assembly: GCA_031772625.1. Lineage (NCBI taxonomy): Eukaryota > Viridiplantae > Streptophyta > Pinopsida > Pinales > Pinaceae > Pinus > Pinus tabuliformis. The sequence continues at coordinate 107,870,511 of CM062818.1, read as the reverse complement.
GACAGATTCTACGGGATGCAAAGGACTTCATTGGTGTACCCAGGAATAATAAAAGGGAGTGTAGACAACCAGACATATACCAGGCATTAGTAGCTCAGGTTGGGGAACCTTTTAATTTTCAGGAGGCCGTCCCACATCAAGTATGGGTATATGTTATGGTGGAGGAATACAACTCTATAATGGTCAATGATGTCTGGGAAGTGGTACCTAGGCCTCAGGACAGGTCAGTGGTAGGTTTGGGATGGATCTACAAGGTCAAATATGTTGCATACGGCAGTGTGTAGAAATACAAAGGCAGAGATGTGGCTAAGGGGTATGTTCAGAAGGAAGGGAAGACTACGAAGGAACCTTCGCCCCAGTAGCCAGGTATACTTCTATTAGAACCGTGATATCTCTTGTAGCACAGATGGGGTGGGAGATTCATCAGATGGATGTCAAGACGACATTCTTGAATGGGGTAATAGAAGAGGAAGTATACAACAACTAGAAGGTTTTGAGACACATGAGAACAAATCTCATGTATGCAGATTAAAGAAATCCTTTTATGGGCAGCATGATGCAGCATGTTGAGAGGGAGTTGCAGTACAGATGTAGGAGTGGCACTGGTAGTGTCATGGGCAGCAGTATAGGAAGCATCAATGCAGTGGATGTGGGGCAGTAGGGCTAGCATTAACATAGGTACCAATGTGGAGGATCAGTGTGATGTTTCAGTGATGAAGTATTACTAGAGCACATTCCTCGCTAAGAGGGAGTGTTGATTTTTGGTAGCATCAAATGTGCTCTAGCCTTGAAATTTGGAGGAGAGGCTAAGGCACATAAGATCTCCAAGACCTAGAAATCGTTTTGAGAAATTCCACTCGGATAAGGAGTTATTAAAATAATTAATATTTTTAATGGGTTCCTAAGTCTAAACTTGAGAAAATAAAAATATTAATGGGTATTAATAAAGATAAGGGTGAGAAGCTTCTAAGAGATGAGGATCAAGTCTATTTTAATCTTAGCCGTTGATTAGAGACTTAATCTCGGCCGTTGATTCATCAACAGGAAAAGTATAAGAGAAGACTTGAGGATCATTTGGAGATACACCGGCAGATACTCAGTATCTCAAGGAAAATCGATTCTCAAGTAAAGGAGATCGATTTCAGAGGGAGAGTTGCAGGGTGGAGGAAGAGGAGGGCATCAATAGTAGGCAGTGACTGAGGAGGAGGTGACACAGGGACAGTGGGAGACAACGCAGAGAGAGACGCAGTCCAGAGGAGAGACGTAGCCCTCACGCAGGCTGATGCAGATGGATGCAGAGCCAGTCAGACCCACACTGGGACACACAAAGTGATGCAAAGGTGACGCAGGAGTGGGAGTAGGGTCTCCAAAGTGTTAGAAAGTCTCAAAGGGAAAGGCTCAGGTGTTTTCTTTCAATTTATCTGTAAAATCATTCCTTGTAAAAGCAATTGCTACTAAAGAGTAATAAAGCCCTCATCTGCTGCACCTGTTTTCTCGCATTGGGTTTTTCCAGGGACAATTGTCCAAAAACAACTCTGTTGATGTGATTGGTTCTTGTGCATGTATTTTTTTCTCTAGGTGATTGTGTGATAACTGTAGTAAAATTTATTTTAATATTTGCTGAAGGGATTTCGTAAATAACTTATTGTGAATAATAAGTAGGTGAAATAAATCAGTTGCTGCAGTAGAATTTCAGCTTAGAAATTTTCACATTGTCAGGATCTTGCATGAGCAGAGGATACGTTGTACAGTTAAGGCAGTCTTCCAGTGGGTATCCAAGCTTCAAACACTATATTGGCACATTACCGAGGGTGTGGATGGCAGACTTAGGGGTGATGATTGGCTGGAGCAGGACAAATCTGCATACCTTGAGTCGACTTTGGGTATTAGGTATTCGTTTGTTGACAACATTCAGGGATTAGTTGTACGACACGTGGAGTTCCTAGTGAAAATCGATACTAGATGATGGTAGGCGACAGGAATTGGAAGCGATGGGCTTTCAATCTAGCTTTGGGTTCCAGGGCTCCACTGAGGCAACAAACCACCTTTCTCTGGGAGGATCATAGAAATGACAGTGACAGGGCGACATCTCCCTTGGGATGACAGACCATGGATCGTCAGGATTCTCACATGAGCCGAGGAGGGTCTTCCTCGCTATTGTTTCGGTAGGAGATTGGACATGGATTGGTAGATTACGACCTTGTCAGGATGACAAGCAGGATGGACTTCCTCGCAGTAGAGTTGTTCCTTATTGGGGTGGCAACAAAGGATTACCAGATTGGATGATTCAGAGGGAGCATGAGAGGGTCGTAGTTATGAACAGATTGGAACATCGATCCCATAATGGTCTCACTTCGGGGTTAGCATGGGGCCATGGAGCTACAGGACATAGCAGCTGGGTCACAGATTTGGGAGAGAGGGTTCCCACGAGGGAAGGAAATCCAGGTATTCTGTTGGGTCTCAGTTTGGCAGCAGGCATGATACTTCTTGTTACCACTCAAACTAGAAGGGGTCCTAGGTGGGGATCCTATAAGGTAGCTACTAGGTTAAGGGCAACAATGGAGCTATAGCCCAATGTTACCTCTGCTAAGGCTCGTTGCTCTTTATGGACTTTCACCAATTGGAGGAGACCCGGCATAAGAGGAATCACAATAATGGATATGTCATTGAGAGGATAAAAGGTGATTCTCAAGGCCTATTCGTAAGAGAGACTCAATTGTGTGGCTTCTTGCTTGGAAAACAAGGTGATAGGCTCTCTAGGAAGGGCTAAGAGGATTCTCGAAGTTGGGGTTTGGGAATGTATCTGGTAAAGATGATCCCTAGGCCTAGAAATCCTTATGGAGACTTGGTCTTTACGTGATCTTTGTGGAATTAGAGTTGTAAAGTTGCGGGACCACACAGGGCCAAGTGGACCCAAACTTAGGTCAAGGGTATGGAGTTGATCAACCAAGGAGGGGCTTCACCTAATTAGGGAAGAGAAGAGAATCAAAGGAAAAAATTTCTTTTGATATTTGGATGCAATGATCCTAATGAGGTCACTAACCAAAATTCAACCTAGGGCAAGAAATGCTCTTCTGGTTAGGGCTTTCTATATCTCGGGATTCCACCATCATATTGCTTGAAATTTGGAGGACCCTTTGAGCAAACTACACTGTAGTAGTGGACCAATTTTCAAGGGTTTTGGATGGCTACAAATGATTTCATGTGATGCCCTAAGAGACCTTCTGGGGATAGGCCTAGAATTGGAAAAAATGAAGAAAAGAAATGTTCTTTTGACCACCAAAGGGATACTAGGATCAATGCCTTGTTGCTTGGGCTTAATGGAGTCAAGATACACATAGTTCATGAAATTTTGTGAGCTAAAGAGCCCTATTTGATCTTTGCAAGCCTCTCCAAGGGCAACAAGTAGATCAATAGGGATTTATATTTCAAATTTGTAAAGGAGACAAAGTTTTGAGGTCTTTAACCTAAGAGGTGCCTCTAGGAACATTTTCCTAATCCCTGAAAGGTCAACATATGCATTTAATAAGTTATTCAAGGTCCTAGATGAATTTCACATTACATTAACCCATACAAGAATAATGATAACACTATACATGCATTTGACAAGTAAGATAACAAGAATAGCATAAAAAATTTGACTTACATGAGAGATAGAGTACATCCATTCATCCACTTTGCATTAGAAAGAAGCTCCAAAGATGATAGCGAAAATCCAAACATCATAGTGCATCAAGAAACTCCAAAAAGTTTATCCCAACAAAAAGTGGGAAAATCTCTCAAGTGATACCCATCCAATCCAAGTGATGATGATCAAAATGAATCACTAGGGATTTGAATGTTCTAATTTGGACTAATAATGGCCCTAAAATAAAATAATGTGCATAATAACAAAACTTTTGGTGACAAGCCCACCAAGTAGCTCAATAACATAATAAGAAGCCTCTCAAGAGGGTCTAATGATCAATAGAGTGAGTAGTTGGGCCTTTGAGGAGGCCTAATTTAGTCCTGAGTGTGCCATGATGAGAGAATGATCCTCAAACATAGTGGACAAGGGGTTGATCTGTTATGAACATAAATTATGTAAAAATAGATAATAAATAATAACCATAATAATATAAATATAATAATAAATAGTAAGTAATTAACTAATGGTTAGTTAGTTCATAATGAAAAGGCATGTTTTAGAGACATGCCTGTTTGTGAAAGGGTATTTACCTAGCTATATATACAGGACCCTCATTCTCATTTGTACTCATCCTACATTCATTCTTTTATACAATATACAATTTACAATTACTGTCCTATGATGGATGTCTTTGTTTACAAAGTATTTTAATATTTCCGCTGCGTATACGACTTTTGGTCATTACATTGGTATTAGAGTTGTTCGATTCTTTGGACGCTCAACCACTGAAGATAACCAGTCTGATCTGGCCTTTGGCCATTAATCTTTCCTTAGCCTTGTTGTCGTCACAATTGAAGCATTTCGCTAGACAAAGTTGGAGTTCCTCTGTTTCGTCATTCATGGCTTTGGCCATTAAACCAAAAAAAAAAGGAAGAAAAAAATAAGATAGTCAAAGAAAAAAAATAAAAAAGTACATATACAGATTAAAAAAAAAAGATATAAAAAAATTATAGCCCAATGTAAATTTTGAAGGAGAACATTCATATATATATAAAGGTTCTACATTATTGATAAAAATTGCATGTTAAGAGGGAATCTTTCCAAATATCTTTAAAACTATACATAAGAGGAGTAGATAATATTATCTTGATTCTTCATTTAGTGGTTTACAAGACGTGGTTTTAGCAACCCATGGTAATTGACCATGGTATTTTCAAGGTAAAAGAAAAACAAAAGGAATACAAAAACTTTTTATGTGAATGATAAGTTTTACTTTTTACGTAGAGAAAATTAATCATGTCAAAGACACATAAGTGGACATATATTTTATATTATACCCCAAAGAGGTGAATAGCCACATTTCACTAGGGTTGTAACTTTTTAAAAAGAAAAAGAAAAGATTAAAAATAAAAGATATCTAAAGAGAAGTTTTATATTATAAAGGGGTATTTTAATGAAAATTTCAAGTCATAAAATTATTGAAAATATATATAAGTACAAAGTGGGTATTATTATAGAAGGTTACTTAAAATATCCATATATTAAAGTATATAAAGGGTTAAATCTAGAACTATAAAGAGATATAAGGATAACAAGTTATAACAAAGGAAGAGTACTTTTTAAAAGCATCATAATAAATATAAGGTGCAGTTTATTTAAATAGTGGAGCTATATTAACTTATTTTAAAGTGGGAAAAATATGTAATTGAGGAAAATAAAAGTTGAAGGAATTTATAAAGGTGTTCAAGTTTATCAAATAAAAGGACACTTAATTTAAAGAAGTCTATTTTTGAATAAAAAAACAAATGGAACCAAATTCTAAAATGATGAAGGAAAGATGATTTTCCTATAAGGGTGTTTTAATCACACATCACAAGTTAATTACATTAAGAGGGACTATCCCAGGGAAAAAAATTAATATCGTTATTAGTACAAGTCATGAGGAAAATTACATCAATGTTAATTTGACAAATAAACTATTAGTTCCATAGTCAAACATAGGAGAAAGAACATATGTTTTTGGCAAAAAAGAATATGAAATTAATGATTTACAAGTGACAACTGATCATTATGAGTACATATCTCAATTTAGTGTCGTAACTATGTTTGACGAAGAGGTTGACATAATTCTTGGTCGACCTTCGTTCAAAGAATTAGGTACGTTTTTGGTTCAAAGAATTAGGTATGTTTATTTTAAACACACAAAAAAAAAAAAAAAAAAAAAATAAAAAAAAAAAAAAAATCTTGATGTTCCCTTACAAGAGGTAGATGGTGACGTTCTAAGACATGACGACGAAATCAGAATTGATAATGTCTTCATTAAAAGATCTTAAGGATATTTTGTAAGAACTGATAAACAGATGCAAAAAAGACAGTAAGGGATTTAAAGCATGAACCTGTAACATTTTCAACAGAAACTTGACAAAATCAATTTAACGGGACTGTTGAGGTACTTACCTGTACTCCTGCAGTTGCAGATGCCTCCGGCTACGCTGCTCTAGTTACTGAGAAACCGAATCGTCCCAGCCAGACTGAGCAGAGCCTGGCTGCTCAATCCAGTAAGCTTCTTAACAGAAGCTGACTGTTCCCTCGTGCCCAGAACCTCAAAACTCTCAAGCTCTTCCAATCGCTGATTCCCCTTCTCCTTCCGAATTCTTCCCTCTGATTTTTCGTCCCCTGCTAAAACCCTGTCCTATGGTCTTTATCCTCTGGTTTGGCGGTGGCCGCCCTTCCATCTGCAGCCACCGCTCACCCTGCTGATGACAGACCTGCGCCCACGTATCCCCTCCTGGTCCTCTCTCAGGTCGTGAATGAATCCCCTTTATGTTTTTAAACCATAGGTGTTTATTAATTATTCCTTTTTTTTAATATAACCAAGACATGGTGTATACATGTATCATTAAAACATTATAACGTTTAAAACATTATACATGTATCATTATAACTTTATAACATTTAAAACATATCACATTGTTTTTATATATATTTGTTTTAAATATAACATTATAAACTTTATACTTGGATCCCCTTTTTAATTAATTACTTATATTAATATTTAACATTAATTTTATTAATTTATTAATATAATTTTATCAATAATCTGGAACATATAATATGTATAGTCCTCTTTTAAGATCTAACCATGCATTACGCAATATTGATGAATGAGTAGAACTTCTATTCCAAGAAGTGTCATGGTATTTAGCACTTATAATCAATTTAATATAAAATACTAGTGCGGTGTATGCAACACATGCATATGTAGCTATCATATGCATGTACCGTATACCTGTTATTATGCTTGCGTTCTTTGTATTTATAGATGAGTCGTCATATACACTCCCCCTTCAGAAAACTTCGTCTCGAAGTTAGAGTTTTTATTTTATGTGATTACTTATGATAGTAATTAGTGCACCTTTCTTAGGTTTGTAAACCGAGGTTCAAAATTTTTTATTTTAATAAAAAGAGACTATAAAATTAGTGTTTTAGGTTTATGATTTTAATGGTCATGCCTTGCCCTATTCAAGTTCCCAAGATATTCTAAAATCATCCCATCCTTCCTAATCTCTTCCGCTCCCATCCTATCCGTCGTCTACTGGAGTATGCCATGGTGTCAATTTTACTGACTTAACCATTCATAAACTCTAAGGTGACAACGTCGGTTATACCGACTTGATTCCCAGTAGGTATCCGACAATCATCATCGCATGTCTAGGGGAGCGTGATTCGCACAGTCCTCCCATGACTCCAGGGTTCGGAGGATAAACGGTGGGAAACACCTCCACCCCTCCCAGTAGAATTAGGGCTAATACCCTATCATAGAATCACTTTGAGTTTTAATTGTTCTGAGGTTCTGTCATCATGTGGTCATCCCGGTAACTGTTTATTATCTGCAATCATACACTTATCCATGCATTCGTAAAACGTGCATTAGCATATTCAAAATAACTCATGTATTATTCACGTATGTCACTACAGTATAACATATTTTGCCATATTCTATGTATGTCGTTTGACTTTCATTTAAAATGTAATTATTTCCTGATTTCTATTCCATTGATCATATTGACATGTATAAATAAAACAGATTTATAATATCTTAATTTCTACCAAAAGTAAAATCATTTAACTGTCTTAAACTTTACTTTGACAACTATAACTTAGTAAGATCAACAACATATATCGTTTTGGTATCCTATGTACCAGCAGAAGTTAAACATATATTTATGTCACAAAATTTCACGTTTATATATAATCATTCAAAATGGTTCTGAGTCTCTGGTTGCAGTGAAGTAATATATACTAAACATAGTTTAAAGTTATTCAAAATTGACATAGATTAGGGTATCTTTGACATATGTCCTATGTATTTTCCCAAGTAGCTGATCTAGGACTATATTTGTCCCATTGGACCTTAACTTGGTCCACCAGGCGATTCCTGAGCTGTCGAACCCTACGTTCCAGTATACATAATGGTTCGACCGATATGACTCCCTCGTCTGATACCTGCAATTCCTTCCATTGGAGGTTATGTGATTGATTAGCTATATAATGTCTTAATACAGAAACATGAAACACATTATGAATTCTATGCAGGTGAGGTGGCAGGGCAAGACGATAGGCAACAGGTTCAACTCTTTCCACGACTTTAAATGGTCCAATAAATCGAGGTGACAACTTTGTCCCTTTTCGAAATTGAATAGTACTTTTATTCGGTTTGATGCGGATGAAAACTTGATCCCCTACTTCATACCTCCTATCAGTTTTGTGAACATCAGCATAACTCTTTTTTCTATCCTGTGCTTCCTTTAATCGTTGTCTAATTTGTCTTACCTGTTCTTCCATTTCATGGATTAATTCTGGTCCTATTATCACTTGATATTCTACAATGTCCCAACTTAACGGTGTTCTGCAAAGTCTGCTGTATAATGCTTCAAATGGAGGTATTCCAATCGAACTGTGGTAACTGTTATTGTATGCGAATTCGACTAAGGGTAAATACTTTTCCCAGTGTGATTGCTGATCCATAACATACATTCGCAATATGTCTTCAAGTACTTGATTTACTCTTTCTGTTTGCCCACTAGTCTCAGGATGGTAAGCGGTGCTTAAATTTAGCTTAGTTCCTAAGGCCGTCTGCATGCAAGTCCAGAATCTAGAAGTGAAACGCGAATCTCTATCGGATATAATCTTCTTAGGTACTCCATGAAATTTGATAACTTCATTTATGAATACTCGAGCTACGTCAGCAACATCGTAAGTATCTCTTACGGGAATGAAATGGGCGCTTTTTGTTAATTTATCCACTACTACCAAAATGGCATTGTGTCTTTGAGAAGTAAGAGGTAGCCCAGTGATAAAATCCATAGAAATGATCTCCCATTTAGACATAGGAATGTCGTGAGGTTGTAAGAGACCCGCTGGGTGACAATGATCTGCTTTTACTTGTTGACATTCCAAACATTTTGCAACAAATTGAGTGATATCACGTTTCATGCCTGACCAGAAGAAGAGTTTCTTGGTATCCGCATACATTTTCCCTACTCCAGGATGTGCACAATATACTGCTCTGTGGGCTTCCCCAAGGATAGTGTCTCGAAGATCCTTATTATCAGGAATATACATCCTTCCATGGAATCGTAAGATTCCATCGTTTTCTAATTCATATCCCTCAAATTTAGATTCTTTTGCCTTTTTACCCTCAAGACTCGATCTCACCTTTAAATACCAGCTATCTTTTATAAGATGTTTTAGTACTTGCTGTCTTAAGTCTACTTTAATGGGTATGAGAAAAAATATCCAAGGTATTATGCTTAAAGCATCTGCTACCACATTTTCTTTTCCCTTAATGTATGATATTCCGAAGTCATATTCACTTAGGAATTCACTCCATCGCCTTTGTCTGGCATTTAAGTCTCTTTGGGTGAACAAATATTGTAGACTTTGATGGTCGCTTTTAAGTGTAAAACTTCGTCCCACTAGATAGTGTCTCCAAATCTTTAAAGCTAGCACTGCAGCGGCTAATTCTAAATCGTGAGTAGCATAGAGTTCTTCATGAGGTTTTAACTTTCTAGAAGCATATGCTATCACTCCTCTATCCTGCATCAACACTGCACCCAGCCCTTGTTTGGATGCATTAGTACATACTGTAAAATCTTTGTCCATATCTAGGACTCTTAGGATTGGTGCACTGGTGAGTAGTCTTTTGAGTTCAGAGAATGCTTTATTACATTCCTCAGTCCATTCATACTTAACACCTTTACGCTGAAGGGTTGTAATTGGCTTTGCGATTTTGGAGAATCCCTCCACAAATCTCAGTAATAACCGGCTAAACCCATAAAGCTTTGTAACTCATGTGCATTTTTTGGTATTGGCCATTCCATGATCGCTTTTACCTTCTCAGGATCTATTGAAATCCCTTCACCTGATATGATATGACCTAAATAATGAATCCTTTCCTAAAAGAATGAACACTTGGATAGTTTTCCATACAACTGACGTTCTCTAAGGCAGGACAATACTATCCGTAAATGATCTTCATGCTCTTTCTTATTCTTGGAATAGATGAAAATATCATCTAAAAAGACTTGTACAAATTGATCAAGATATTCGCAGAAAACACTGTTCATAATATTCATGAATACTGCTGGTGCATTTGTTAATCCAAATGGTACCACAGTAAATTCATAATGTCCAAAACGTGTTTGGAATGCAGTCTTAGAAATATCGTTTTCAGAAATCCTTAGCTGATGATAGCGTGATCGAAGATCAATTCTTGAAAAGACAGCAGCTCCTTTCATTTGATGGAAAAGATCATCGATTCGAGGCATAGGGTATTGATTCTTTACTGTAGCTCGATTCAAGTCTCGATAATCTATGCATAATCTTAAAGATTCATCTTTCTTCTTTACAAAAATTACGGGAGTGCCCCAAGGTGATATACTAGGCCGAATAAGCCCTATATCCAGTAGTTCCTTCAATTGAATTTGCAATTCTTGAAGTTAAGGAGCGGTCATTCTATAAGGCGTTTTAGAGATTGGTTGGGTACCTGGTCTTAATTCAATAGTGAGATCCAACTCTCTTACCGGGGGTAATCCTGGTAGTTCTTTTGGAAATACATCCGGAAATTCGGCTAACACCGGATATTGTCCTAAGGATGGTCCTTTTTCTTCGCTTACTTCTTGAATTACATAAGCCGGACAACCTTTCCTTAAACAACACTTCATTTTCATTGCTGATATGTAGCGTAAAGATACCTATCTCTTGATTCCTTGAATTTGGATTACTACTCCTTCATCATTTATACCTAGAATTCTTTTCCCATAACAGTCTACTCAAGCTTGATAAGCTTCTAACCAATCCATACCTATGATAAGATCATAAGTTCCCAAGGCTGTAACATAAACTTTCAGATTAGTCGTACAGACCCCTAGGTCAATTTTGCATTGATCCACACTTAAGCCCATGGATTGGAGTTCTCCTGAGGCCATTTCCACCTGTTTGAAATCATTTTGTCTGCGAGCTGCCAACCCACATTTGTTTAATGCATATGACAAAATGAAACTATCTGGGGCACTAGTATCAAATAAGATTTTGAGTTTTATACCATTGATAATACCTGAAGATTCCACTATAGTGGATTGATGCACTGCTTGGTCGTTGTTGACTACTGCATGAATTCTATGATTACCTCGATTGTTTGATATTGGTTCCTTTCCAGTCCTATGCAATATATTCGACAAAGCTTCTGGACAATCACGTTGAAAATGCGGTCCCCCACATCCCCAACAATTAAGCTGCATTGATCCTCTTGAATCAGGATGTGAATTTCTAGAGAACGAGCTTCGTCCTCTCATGTTGATTCCCCTCGAATTTCTTCCTCTACTGGCAGTACCTCGAGATGTCCATGGACTGGTGTTTGATGATTCCGCAGCTATAGTGTTTACTGCCATGGGAGCTCTTGTTCCTATATTTCTTGGGGTAAACCTGTTACCATAAGGTGGCCTTGAGCTACCTCCTCTGAAGAAGTTTCAGGGAGTCTTTCTTGGAAATCCTGATTGTAAAGGTTCTGCTGGCCCTATATCTTTTTTGATTCCAAGGTGCTCTTCTGCATAACGACCACATTCAACCGCCTCAGCTACTGATGATGGTTTCCACATGCTTACCAAGGCTCTGATGCAAGGATTTAACCCAAATATGAAGCATTCAGCTTGACGTTCATTAAAATCTTAGTAGTGAATGTATTTTACAAGCTCCATAAACCTTATCTCGTATTCTTCCATAGTTTTATTTCCTTGAATTAATATATGAAAGGCTCTGGCTTGCTGTTGTTGAAAGTATGGAGGTAAATACTTTGTGCAGAACCTTTCCTCAAAGAGTTCCCAAGGGACATTATTCGATGTAAGGTGCAGCTGCTTTTCTAGATTTCCCCACCAAATCAAGGCACTTTCCTTTAATTGAAATACAACAATTTTTGTTTTTGCCGAAGAAGAATATTCTCTTAATCTAAAGCATCTGTTCATTCCTTCTAACCATGCTTCAGCGCGTTCACCTGCTCGACCTCCTGAGAATTCTGGGAGTCTAATTTTCTGAAGCTCCCTAGAAATGTCTTCTTTTGATCTTTTGGGCTCAAAATTCTTTGGTTCCGCTGAACTGGTAGCTAAAGGTTGAAATTCCTCTTTGGTTTTAGCCTTAGTTGATTCTTTTAATGTCTCCAATAAGGCTTCCAATGAGTTCATTATCACGGTCAACTCTGGTGCTGGGGCGATTGATGTTGATAATGGTCTCGGTGGTGACGATGGTGATGGTGGTGGCGATGGAGATGATGATGGCAACGGTGGCGGCATTAATGACGGTGATGCTGCCCGATCACGTCGTCGTCGCTCATATGTCTTTACCATTGTAATGGTTCTTGTATACATAATAAAATTCTATAAAAATTTTGAGGTAGATAGTCGAATTTAACATATAACTTTCTTTTGCAACTTCACATTCATAAACGGGTATAGTTTTTGCTATTTTTATTTGCTAGGCAGATCTTACTAGTATCGAGGTGAAGGAGGGTGGTCTGGCGACCTCCTTGTCCTAATGTAGGGTATTCTATCCTAATATGAAATAATGCAGAAGTGTATGGTCATTAGTTCCTAAGGTAGATCATCTAAATAACATTCACAAAATGAAAATGTTAAATGCCTTGTTACAATGAACATCAGAAACATACCCGTCACACCTCAATCTAGCTATTACCTTTAAAGAAGGGCATACATATTTATATTTTTGAATATATTACTTAGATATGGATTAAACCTATAATATATATAAATGAAGGATTGTTCTGGTTCCATATCAATTTGACCTTTAGCCGAGAAATTTACCATAGACATGTCATGATTAAAATCTAGAAGAGGTACAGTTCAGCAGTCTACCATACCATAAATGTAGGTTGGGGGTCAAACTGAAGGGTAAATTCAGATCAATAGTCAAATTATTCATAAAATTTAGGCCAGTGGCCTATACATTGCAATTGATCAGGCAAGGTAGAAAAAAATGGTTCTTTTAATGTTTCTACAGTATCCTACTTTGAAATTCGAGTGACCGAGGACCAAAGGCACTATTACCAAGTATATAGATCCTAAACATTCTTGTCAATATGCAGAGGAGGATGCAGTGTTGAGAGGGTTTCACATAATGAAAATTTGCAATCAGGCTTTACTTCAGACAGCTCTAGGACTTGCACATTGTATATGCTTCACAGAATGATCCTAAAATTTTATAAGAGTGGTCAGACCTCAGCCAATACAGCAGAAGAGAGACATGGAAAAACTATTATGTAACCAAATCACGTTAAGTTTTATAATTTTCTAAATGTAAAACAGAAGATCAGTTTATTTATGATGAATATGGCAAATGGCTAGTACATAACAAGATATTTTAACAGTAAAGACAATTTTCAGACCAAACTAAAAATGTAGATGGCTACTAATGTATCTGATCTCCAATAAATCAGTCCGCAGTGCCACATTTCAATCATTGGATAAGCATGGAATAGGGAAATAGGTGTTCAATTGTATGGGGTTGGATTATGGCACACCGGGTTTGATCGAGATTTGACTGTTGCGGGCCGTGTGATGGTAAAGTGAAACGTTGATGGTGCTGTTCTTCATACTTCTTGATATTCAAGAGAGCAGTGTTGTCGCACAGATTGACACGACATCGCTCAGACCGGGGGGCTGTCACTCTGATCTCCGATCTCTCCGTTTAGGCCTGTCTCCCGCGGCTAAGGGGGGTAGACCCTATGAGGTGATGAAGACCAACTGTCGACCAGTTGGGTTGGGAGACACGAAGAAACAAGCACTAAATTGATTTTGTTAAGTTTAATAGACCAGTGCCTTGCAGATTTAATGTTTAAACGATTAATTATCAGATGCTGCAGAAATATAAACCATGTAGAGCAACCATTCAAACAAAAATTAATTTTTATCAAATGCGAGAAAATGCTTAAATGATACTCCAGCAATTGAAATTTCGAAAGATAAAGTGCTTTGAACAATCACGTAAAATATTAACCAGAGATCACATTCACACAGTTAATCCTCAGATGAACTTTGAATCATATTAAACACTAATTCCCAGGTCAAAATTTTAGCCTCAGCATAAAAGAATGAAACCTTAGAAATTTCCGGGCCAAGACTGAAATTGGCAAAAATTTCCCAAAATATTTTTTATGATTTTTTTATATGTTTTTTTATGAAAAACTAAATAAAACAACTGCAAATCTAAATCTAAAACCAAAGTCCTAAAAGTAAAAAGAAACTTTCAATTTTTTTTTTATTTTTTTAATGATTTTTTATTTAAACTGTTTATAAAACAAAAAGAAAAGAAAATTTTAATTTAAACCAAAAATCAAATCTAAACCAGAAAGAACCTAAGGATAAAACTTTCTTATGCTTTTGGATATTTTTTATATTTTTATGATTTTAAAATTAAAATGAAACAAAATTAAAATAAAATCTAATCTAAATTTAGAACTAAAGTCTAAAAAATAAAAAGAAAAAGAAAATCTTTTAACTCTTTTTTTTTTTTTTTTTTGTTAAATCAATCTATAAAAATTAAATTTGAATCCAAACTAACCCTTTAAACAAAAGTTAAAACTAAATTAAACAACTAAAAACCCCTAATTAAATGAAAGCGACATTCTAAACTAATAAAATTTTAAACAATAAAATCTAAATCTGATTAAAGTTTAAATGAAACGGAATTTTAGCGTTAAATCCTAAATGGCAGTATCAAAAAAAACAAAATTGAAAAATATAAACATAACCCTAATCGCTAACATACACTGACAACCATAGGTAAATAAAAAAAGGAAATAGAACGCGTTTTTCATTTTTCTCTGCAGGTTGAAAGCATGAGGATGCTCGACGGCAGGTGGAGATGCATTTGTGGGTCAGTTTCGAAGAAGCCAAGGAGGGGAGTCGACGCTACGCAAGGATGGCAGTGTGGAAAGTTGCAAAGGCAGCGCGTAGGAAAGAAAGCAATGACGGCTGCGTGAAAGGTTTCGGATAAACGGAGGTGTATCACGCTGACAGGGAAGGTTGAGGCAGCATGAGACTGCAAGGACAACAGAGGTGTGCGGAACAGCAGCGGCACGCAGGGAGCTGGGACTCAGGTAGAAATTGCGTGGGGAGGAATGCTGATGGAGGCTGCGGGCAACAGTGATTTGAAAGGAGACGTAATACCGTGCGTGGAGGTAAATCAAGCTATGTGTATAACAACCAACAGATGAGCGGCTGAGATAATACGATGAGAAGCTGCATTTGTTGCGTGGGAGGTGTGTGGGTACAACTGCCTGGACGCGAAGAAGGTTGCTGGAACGCGTGTGGATCAGATGAAGGATACGCAGGGATATGGAGGGGAGGTATGCGATTCTGTAACTGGCAGCGTTTGAAGAAGCCAAAAAGGCAGCACGCAGGTGAATTGAAAAGCTAGAAGAAATGCATGGAGGAGAGCTGATGCTTCTGCTTGCAGATTGGACGTAGGGAGCTGAGATATGGCAGCAATCCAGCCTGCCAAAAAGAAAGAATTTTTCTTGTAACAAAAATAAACCCCGAGCAGCAAAATATCTTTGATCAGACCCTCGGAAATCGACAGAAAACCCTGCAACCTGTAATGGAAAAATACCCAAAAATAATATGTGCATAAAACAAAAACTGAAAACCCTAAACCCAACAAAAAATTTACAGTATTTACAAATTGAAAGCTCTTAAGAAGCCAGATTTATCAATAATCACAGTAATATTATCAGAATTTAATTTTAATGTAAAACACTTCAGAAAACTCTGCATGCATTCATAAAAATATTTCGAATGATAAGCCCGGGATCAAGAACTGGCTGGGCTCTTTCAGAAAACACAACCCGGGAGTTGGCTGGTTCAGCCGAGAACTTCCCCTAACGCCCGGTAATCTGAAAAAAGGATTTCCTGCATAACTTAAAATCAACCATCAACATAGAAGGAGAAAACAATAGTGAAACCCCGATCAAATGGAGATACTTGCCACTATATTTCAGAATCTAAACTATCATTCAAACCCCAAAGATCAGACAAGATACATGTGCCTAGATCAATCTTCATTAAGCTATCATAAATGGCTGAAAATAAAATTATGCAGAAAAATAGAACAATCTTACAGCATTTTCAGAAGAGTAACACCAGCAAGATTTTTAACCCCAAAGTCTTTCTTTATTAGCACCAGAAACAGATTACAAGAGAGTTTCTTCAGCACAAGACTCACAGATCCAGTCTGATTTCAAATGACCCCTAGCACCATATTTAAAGGAAAAATTCCCAACAGCTAGTTCGAGTGATCCACGTCAAAAAGATCTCGACCGTCAATGAGGATCAAGATATCTCTTAATCTCATCCGTCGAATTTTTAATGCATTAAAAAATTGAAATTCTGCATTTATTTACTCAAAATATTATTATTTTATTATTTTTTAAGTTTTTACTTTATTTTATTATTTTATTTTTTTTATTTATTATTTTTTTTTTTTTTTTTTTATTTATTTATTATTATTATTATTATTATTTTTAATTTTTTAATTTATTTTTAAATGGATCCTCGAACTTAGCCTTTGGAAAAATTACCTAGGACTTAGGACTTTTTTTTCCCCTGGGAAAAAGTCGTAATTTTCATTAAGGTTAAGAAAATTACATTTTGCAGATGCCGAAGCATATTCATATGCAGGCTTTAGCCTGTCGAGTTCATTTTATAACTGCTATAAACAAAATATCTCCACGCAGGGAGCATTCAAAAATAAGCCAGAACTATGTTCAAAATTATGGCTGGCTCTTCGCAGAGAGCAATATATACTGCTGAAATAAAACAAAAAGATGTACTGATCTGCTATATCTACATACTGTAATAAGCAAAAAATTGCATGTGAATATAGGCTTTATAGCCCATCATTCCAATTGCTCATCAAAAGGGCGATGATAATACTGATAAAAAGTGCTGTCGACTTCCTCTTGGATCCACCAATCTTCACCTATTCTGTGCGCTGCCTCTTTGGAGAGCTGGTCTGCAATGGTGTTTTGTTCCCTGTAGATATGATGACAGACAAAGGATTCAAAGGAGGTGATCAATCTCTTTGCTTCGTCAAGAATATGTCTCAAAGAAAAAGCATGACAATGTGATGCATTATTGAGCCAATTGCAAACAATTTTGGAGTCACCAAAAATCTGTAAGTGTCTGCATTGTTTAAGGATAGCAAAATGAATTAAGTGCTTGGCTGTGCTGAGTTCTGCAACGTTGTTTGTGCCTCTGCCTAAATTGATTTGTATCTTGTAGAAGTGTCTTTCGTCAATGTGGAGTATGGCTCCCCCCCCGCAACCATCATCTTGGGCTGAGCCATCGAAATAAGCCCAAGGCTTTGATTTATCAATGGGTACAGGTCTAAGAGTTCTTGGTGGGGTGGAGTGGTCTTCATCAGGTAACAAATTGTAATCAGCGACCGTGTGAAGAATGATCGAAGGCCAGTGAGGCATTTTAATATTGAAGATAGATTGGTTTCGGGCGATCCATATAGCCCAACAAACCAGCAGAGGCAGGTTCTTGGCCTTACCTGTATGCTCTAGACACCAGTTAGACCATGCCTCCAGAAGGTTGTTCCCGTGCCAATCCTTCAAATGCGGGATATGAGAAGATATAGACTGCCGAAAGGTAATGGTCGAGCTGCAAGAAAGGAACAGGTGCTCTGTGCTTTCATCAGCATTAAGACATAGGTGACAGCGAAAGGGTCCATAGAAGGATCGCTTCATGAGATTAGAACCTGTGGGTATTTTATCAAAAATAATATTCCACATTAGAAGTCTCGTCCTGGATGCGGCCTTAAATTTCCATATCGACTTCCAGGTGGGATGAATGTCAGGGGGCTTATGAGGCTCCATGAGTCTGAGATATCCCAGCTTAGGTGTGTATACACCGTGTTTTGCATGTGCCCAGATAATCTCATCTGGTCCCTCAGTAAGTCTGATTTGTGCTTGTGTGAGAGCAGAAGTATATTCCTTCCAATCGTTTATCCATTGATTAGGCAAGTCTAGAGCTCTGGCGGATAACCAAGCCTGCTGGAGGAAAGAGGAGTTAGCTTGGTCACCAATGTGTTTGATATGAGTGATGCCTCTTTCATGGAGATGATGGATGAGATCAGCTGGCAATCTATGGGTGTTCCCACATCCAACCCAAGGGTCCACCCCAACACGTACTGCATTCCCTTCTTTTATCCGCCATGTGATGCCATCTCGAAGCAGGGGTATGGAGTCAATGACAGCTTTCCAGATGTTGGAGAATTGATGATTGTGTCCATGTTGAGTACAAATCCAATCTAATATGGATAGAGGCTTGATGTATTTTAAATATGCCACTCGGGTCCAGAGACTGTCTGCTATGAGTAAGCTCCATCCGAGTTTGGCCGCCAGTGCTTTTGAGAATATCGCCAGTCTCTTTAAGCCCCATCCTCCCCAACTCTTAGGCTTAGTTATGGTATCCCATTTAACCCATGCAAATAAACGCCCCGGCTGGTGTCCTTTCCAAAGGAATCTGCAGCATATGCTCTGGAGCCTGTTCAGGATGCCCCTTGGAATCCAAGCAAGGGCCATCCAGTAGACAGGTGTGGCTTCAATTACCGCTTTGATGAGTACTAGTCTGCCCGCCCGCGAGAGGTATCTGTGGTACCAGACTTGAAGCCTCTTCTCCACTTTGGATATAAGCCATAACCAGTCTGCAATTCTATAGCCAGATGGTTTCAATCGAAAACCAAGGTACTTTATTCCATCAGTTAATTCCAAGGTGACAAAAGGGAAGCGCTGTGAGGCATAGTTGATTTCATGCACCGAGCAACCAACCGATGTAATAGTAGATTTATTATTGTTGATCTGCATCCCCGTGGCCTGCTGGAAAAGAAGGAAGGAGTTATGTAAAGAAGAGGAGTCACCGATGCTGCCATTCAGGAAGATGAGAATATCATCAACGAATAATAGGTGAGTGAGGAAGAAATTATCCACTATTTTGATGCCAGTTATTTGGTGCCGATCTCTGGTGGATAAGATTATCCTACTCAATCCTTCCATAATTAGGAGAAAAAGCAGCGGTGAGAGAGGGCATCCCTGCCTGAGTCCTCTCTCAGCAGTGAAAAAGGGTGTAGCTTCTCCATTGAGGAGGACACTGTATGATACATCAGTGATGCAGCTCATCGTCCATTTGATGAAATCATATGGGAAACCAAGATGTGTAAGCAGCAACCTAAGGTACAGCCAGTTTGTTCTGTCAAATGCCTTAGAGAGGTCTACTTTGAGTATCATTCCTTTCTGCTTTTTGATCTGAAGAGTATGCATGAGCTCTTGTGCTGTAGCGATGGCTTCATGGATCTGTCTGTGATGCAAGAAAGCAAATTGTTCAGATGATATGTGCTGTGAGAGGATGGGCTTGAGGCGGTTTGCAATAATCTTAGCAATGATCTTATAGAGGCAGTTGCAGAGTGATATGGGGCGGAAATCATCGAAGGAGATCGGGTCATCAGTCTTAGGGATGAGGGCGATGAAGGTGGATTTGATAGCCGATGATATCCGACCTCTTCTCCTGTTGTCCTCCACTATATTCAATAAGTCATGGCCCAAAATGTCAAAAAATGAGATGTAGAATTCAATGGTCCATCCATCAGGGCCAGGGCTCTTATCCTTTTTAAACCATTTCAATGTGGCTTCCAGTTCATCCATGGTCACCTCCTTCAGAATCTCTTCCGAATTTGCCTGGTCCACATATCTAGGAAAGAGTTCTGCCACTCTCATGATTTCCAGTATGTTTATATTCCCTGGCGCCCTGTAGATACCCCTAAAGTGTTCAGTGGCAAGCCTGGCCAAGTTCTGCTGGTTAGAGATGGTGTGGCCATGATCATCCTTTAATTCCCATATAGTATTGATGGCTTTTCGACCATTGGCAAATTTGTGATAGAATTTTGTATTGTTGTCTCCCTCAGTGAGCCAAATAGCCCTGCTTCTCAGTCTCCAACTTTCTTCTCTTTCCTTCAATATTTGAGAGCGCTTGGCAAGTAGTAGGTTATACTGTTCCTTACTCTCCGGAGTATTGAATATCCCTGATGTAGAATTTTCGTACTCAGTGATGACCCTTTCCGCCTCATTGAGAGTGTGGTTATCCTGGATCCGCTTCTGATGTGCCCAATTTTTTGTTATCTGCTTAAGTTCTGTTAGCTTCCTAACAAATCCAGCAGAGAGTTCCTCTTCTTCCCGGACAGGGCTGTTCTGCCAGTATTCATGGACCAGCTGAATGTATGAAGGATCTTGTAGCCAGGTTGCATTGAATTTGAAGGGGCTCTTAATTTTGTGTGTGAGGCCATCTGCCTCCAGGAAGATTGGCCTGTGATCGGATAAACCACCGGATCCTACCCATTGTCGAGCTCTGGGTAGCTCATTGTATAACTGTTCTTTAATAAGGAAACGGTCGAGTCTCCTGGCCAAACTCTGATCTCCACTCCTATTATTTGTCCAGGTATACTGTAGCCGAGCAGTGGGGATGTCCACCCAGTGGTGGTCCTCTAATAGGGAGGAGATGGTGTCAGAGAGTGTATCCACTTGTGCCATGTGCCCCCAGGATTCGCAATAGCCCAGGGAGAAGTTTAAGTCCCCCCCCAATATAATGTTATCCGCTTGAAAGAGCTCCGTTCCAAGAAGGGATCTCCAGAATGTAGCCCGATCAGAACAGGGTCCATAGACATTTATGATGCGAAAGTCCCTCTCAAATGTATGATCATATATGTCAAGGCCTATGAACCCTTTGCCTCCCCAAAAATTGCAGATGTCCACTGTCTTGTTGCAAACCCCTATTGCCAGGCCTCTGGATCTCCCTGATGCATCAAGTGCATGGAAAGTCCAGTTCGAGAGCCAAGAGGTAAGAGAATGAATGAGATAGTCCGCTTGGCAGAGGGTTTCCTGAAGAAAGATTATATCCAGTCGATCCGAGGTTAGCAACCTCCTAAGCGCTAGTTTTTTGGCTGAACTAGCAAAACCTCTACAGTTGAATGAGAGAAACTTCATGAGGGGGGAGGGGGAGGGCCATCCTTTGCTCTAAGGGCCCCAAAAATAGTTTGTTGTCGCCCAAGGGCGACCTCCTCGTCCGCAGTATGCCTCGCTTTAGTAATACGGGATGGACGACCTCGTGAGGTCTTGAGGGAGGTAGGGGGACTAATAGGGTCAAGCCCAACAACATCCGGGCCTCGGTCTTTAACCCGAGGACGAAGGGAATATCGGGGAGATGGCCTGGAATTAACCAAGGTCGATGTGATCAATGAGGGGGGAGCCAAAGGAGGAGGGGGAGGAATCGAGCAAGAGAGGGTTGATTGTGAGTGAGTGAGTGATGAATGTGTAGTAACAGGTGGAAAAGAGTGTGATGAGACCGATGAAATGCAGGATGCATGAGATGACAAAGAGATAGGTGGTAATGACATACCCGTAACCGCGGAGTCCACCGGAGGGGGCAGTGTATGCTCCGGAACCTCTGAGGACGTTGGCGGTGCCGAGGTAGGTGCATCGGTGTCTACACTTGCAGGCCCTGGCTCTTCCTGAGGTGCATCATCCCCATGAATGCGCTGATGAATCTCAGGTGGCTGAACCGGATGTTGTTCCAGTGGGGTCGACCGGGTAATTTCAGTGACCTCTTCCTTCTCATTCCTTTGCGATTTCCGGAGAAGCGGGCAATCCTTGTAGAGATGCCCTACTTTGTGGCATCTGCGACAGCGATATGGGATACCCTCATAGTCGATTATCTGCCGTCGCGCCGTGTCTTTCCACTGGATAGTAATGTACTCATATAGTCCTCCCCTAGTGTCCATGTATATGAGAATCCTGGCATAAGCCATCATGCCCGTCTGAAGATAGGATTTGTCATAGCCCATATAAGTGCTGAGTGCATTACCTATGCGCTTGAAAATTTCTTCAGACCAGTATTGAAGAGGAAGTCCGGGGAGCCGAATCCAAATAGGTCCGACCCCAATCTGCTCTGTCTCTGGATCAAACAAGGGTGTCCATCGCTTAAGGAGCACAGGCGCATGGTCAAAGTGCCAGTGTGAGGACAGAACCCAGTTTGTGTGATCGGCACGCGCGAATCTCAGTGCGAACCATCCCCTCACAAATGTCTGCACAAATGGGATATCTACCAAGTGATGACCCCAAATCTCGGTAGCCCAAGCCTTCAATCGTGCCGCCGTATAGCTGCGTCCCCTGATGCGGCCGACCAAAACCCGATCTGCAAAGTCCATCGCTTCGCCCCACTGTATGTCCTCTTCCAGTCTAAGGAAATAATCGACTTCTCTTGATTTGAAACACTTAGATTTCCTTTTAGGGCCGCCGGGAGGGGGAGGGTTCTGCGGATGTCCGGATGCCGGAGAAGAGAAATGAGATGGAGCCGAGGACTGATGGGTGGCAGGGATTCCAGCAGGGAAATCGTGAGCAAACCCAGAAGGGGGGCCCGAGAGCGGGGGTACGGAGGTAAAACAGCCAGATGAGGGACCAAGATAACCCAAGGGACCGGAAGAGGATAGTACCAGGTTAGGGTTGTGAGGTAGGCGGTAAGATGAACCAGTTGCCTGAGGGGCTAACCCTGGGTTAGGGTTTAGGCATCCAGTAACAAAACCTAGGGTCGCCGGGGAGTGAGGAGGCGTCGAGAGGGCCGGCCAGGTGGGAGGCTCATCCGGGAGGACCACCGGCAGAGATCTGGAAGATTCACCATGCGAGTACTGTGAGTAAATCCCAGAGAAGTCATCGTAATACATACCTTCTGAGCTGGCATTGGGGGTTCGCCAGATGGAGACCCCCTCCAAGGGGTCAGCAGAGTAATCGACGGTCTCCAGGTCCTCCATGGCCAGCTGCGCCTCGGAACGGTGAGCACTTTGCGGAGCAGAGAATCCCGGCGAAAAAGACATGTAGCGGTTGAAGGTTCGATGAGAAACCGCCACAGGTGAGTTCGGTTAACGCAGCTTCAGGTAAAGCAAACCCCCGAGAGTCGTGTAGCAACCGGACGGTGACAGAATCGGCAGAGTAGCTGACGGAGGATGCGAGTGCGGTGAAGTGAAAACGGAGAGCGACGAGTTACCAGCGGCTGCAGGGTTACAGAAACCCTAGCCTAACCCTGTTCGCACGATAACCCTACGCGTCTCCCGCATCTTTCTGTCCTAGGACTTAGGACTTATGAGGGGATTAAAAACATTTTCTAACCCTCAAGACACTTTACATCATGACTTTTACAACTTTACATCTCAAGGGGGAGAACCCATTTGACATAGACCCTCATAAACCACCCAGATCTGCGACACAACTATAATCTAGCAGATTAACACACTAGGATTCTCCTAAGATTCTAATGACAAAATCCATTCCGGCTTTGGGGTTACGCTGAAGGAAAACTCTGCCGATCATAGATCGGTGAGACAAAAAACCTTCCGGAACGTAGATTATCACTAGAAAATTAGGTCCACCTAGGCAATTTACATACTTGACTCAACTCTGCTAAGATTATTTACAATTAAATATGCAGACTGAGTTTACAACATAAATTGATCAAGCTGTCGATGACTGTCGAATGGCACGGACATGTTGATCAAGCGCTATCCCTTTTTGCGAAAAAAAGGGGGTGTACTGCTGGGAAGTTGACACGTTGTGGTCAACATCTGGCTCCACTTGGGGACACGTTGCTGCACTGTAGGAATGTGAGAATCCAGAATCTGCACCCATGCAACACACAACAAAACATAAGTAGCGTCCATCCAAAAATCATCATATAACATTAAGCACAGGAAAGATATAAGCTCTTCATTTATTAACTAATCTAGAAAAGCAAATCTAATCCTAAAACAGAAATGAAAATGCTGAAATGACAAGGAGTAGGGTTAGAAATACAATACAAAGGATGCCCCATGGCATCAGATGTGTTCAATATAGTGTATACTGAGCATTTGCCTGCTTTCAGGCAAATCTGTCGGCTGCTTGTCGGATGTGCCATGTCCAATTCTGCATATGGTAGGACTTTTTCCTATCCGAAAATCAAGCTGCTCGCGGCCGTCTGATGCATCAAATCTTCTTTTCGTTTTCTTTCTCTTGTGCCTTTTCTTTGTGGCAGGCTGTATTAATGACGACGTGGAACTTTCTATTTCATAGCTCTTAGATGAAGTATGTAAGATATGTGTGACATGTCTTTCCTCATCTTGCATCTGATCTTTATCGTTTTTAATTTTATCTGGATCACCTTCAATTAACCACCTTTCAATCGAACCAATGACCTCCTCATAGTAAGATGGAGCTTGTTGCAGCGGATGAGAAGGCTCTTGATCTATTGATGTTTCCTGGTTTCCTTCATCTTTCCACTGCTGTTGAAACTTCTGAAACTGTATTTTGATGGCGTCTATCTGACTAGAGTGTTCAACCTTTATAGCACTGATTTCCTTGGCATGGTCTTCTTCCATGGTCATCAAGCAACGCTGCATAGAGTTTATCTCTTTCTTATGATTTGCTTGCATGGTCGTCATATTTTCCTCTAAGCTTGACATCTTGCTTTGCATAAAACTAATTTCTGTGTCATGATTAATCTTCATGGCTTCAATTTCCTTACTATGTTGATTTTGCATGATCTCCATCTCCCTATTACGCTTTTCCAGGTGGGTGCATAAAATTCTTACATCATTGGCACAATTAGTTTGATTGATCTCCATATTTTTTACCAGCAGCATTAGATCTTGTATAATTTGCTTATGATCTTCCTTTTCATTGTTAACACTGTTTTTACAATTTGTTTCTACTTTTCCACTACAAGTGGATGGCAAATTCTGATATGAAGCATTGTCTTGAAATCTTTCTTCGACAGCTGAACCTTTTACAAGATTACTTTCATTTTGTTGCACAATTTTAGGGGCACAAGGCGAGCTATCTGGATCACCATATCTGTCTTTAAAAGCATCGACAATGTCTTGTAAAGAAGTGAAAGAATCTTCAGGACAATTATTAAACCAATTCAAAGCATCACCCTTTAAAGAATGGACAAATAGACGCATCTTGACATCTTCATGATTATATTGAGGAAGTCTACAATATATGATCATTACACAAGTAAACCTGTTTAAATGCTGTCTAACAACGACCGAGTCACCACCTGAGAACTTAAATAATTTAGAAATGGCCTCTTTCGGAAAATCATGGAGATTATCAGTAAAATGACATGGTTTAAATGAATAATCCATGATGAATAATAAGGGATCAAATGGATGATAGAAAGAGATTTCTGCTCAAGAAAATTAAGAGATGAGAGAAGTGGAGTCGCCACTTGAACAATGAGTCAAATTCTAGGATCCAAAAAGTAACCAACAAGTAGATATGAGGGAGGCTTCTTGTCTGGGAAAAATAAGAAAATGGAGTCGCCACCCAAACAAGAAACAAATCGAAGAGAAGTTGCTGATATGACGAAAGATAAGGTGATGAAAGAGATCCAAATGATGCCAAAAAATGTTGAATCTGCCAGCTCAAACACGAGATGAGAAAGAATGATGAGAAATGAGAATATGAATGTCGTTGAAACGCCAGGGACAAAAAAACTCCTTCCCCGGCAACGGCGCCAAAAAATGTTGTCGCACAGATTGACACGACAACGCTCAAACCGGGGGGCTGTCACTTTGATCCCCGATCTCTCAGTTTAAGCCTGTCTCCCACGGCTAAGGGGGGTAGACCCTATGAGGTGATGAAGACCAACTGTCGACCAGTTGGGTTGGGAGACACGAAGAAACAAGCACTAAATTGATTTTGTTAAGTTTAATAGACCAGTGCCTTGCGGATTTAATGTTTAAACGATTAATTATCAGATGCTGCAGAAATATAAACCATGTAGAGCAACCATTCAAACAAAAATTAATTTTTATCAAATGTGAGAAAATGCTTAAATGATACTCCAGCAATTGAAATTTCAAAAGATAAAGTGCTTTGAACAATCACGTAAAATATTAACCAGAGATCACATTCACACAGTTAATCCTCAGATGAACATTGAATCATATTAAACACTAATTCCCAGGGCAAAATTTTAGCCTCAGCATAAAAGAATGAAACCTCATAAATTTCCGAGCCAAGACTGAAATTGGCAAAAATTTCCCAAAATATTTTTTATGATTTTTTTATATGTTTTTTATGAAAAACTAAATAAAACAACTGCAAATCTAAATCTAAAACTAAAGTCCTAAAAGTAAAAAGAAACTTTCAATTTTTTTATTTTTATTTTTATTTTATTTTTAATGATTTTTTATTTAAACTATTTATAAAACAGAAAGAAAAGAAAATTCTAATCTAAACCAAAAATCAAATCTAAACCAGAAAGAACCTAAGGATAAAACTTTCTTATGCTTTTTGATATTTTTGATATTTTTATGATTTTAAAATTAAAATGAAACAAAATTAAAATAAAATCTAATCTAAATTTAGAACTTAAGTCTAAAAAATAAAAAATAAAAGAAAATTTTTTAACTCCTTTTTTTTTTTTCTTTTAAATCAATCTATAAAAATTAAATCTGAATCCAAACTAACCCTTTAAACAAAAGTTAAAACTAAATTAAACAACTAAAAACCCCTAATTAAATGAAAGTGACATTCTAAACTAATAAAATTTTAAACTATAAAATCTAAATCTGATTAAAGTTTAAATGAAACGGAATTTTAGCGTTAAATCCTAAATGGCAATATCAAAAAAAACAAAATTGAAAAATCTAAACATAACCCTAATCACTAACATACGCTGACAACCATAGGTAAATAAAAAAAGGAAATAGAACGCGTTTTTCATTTTTCTCTGTAGGTTGAAAGCATGAGGATGCTCGACGGCAGGTGGAGATGCATTTGCGGGTCAGTTTCGAAGAAGTCGAGGAGGGGAGTCGACGCTACGCAAGGATGGCAGTGTGGAAAGTTGCAGAGGCAGCGCGTAGGAAAGAAAGCAATGACGACTGCGTGAAAGGTTTCGGATAAACAGAGGTGTATCATGCTGACAGGGAAGGTTGAGGCAGCGTGAGACTGCAAGGACAACGGAGGTGTGCGGAACAGTAGCTGCACGCAGGGAGCTGGGACTCAGGTAGAAATTGCGTGGGGAGGAACGCTGATGGAGGCTGCGCGCAGCAGTGATTTGAAAGGAGACGTAATAACGTGCGTGGAGGTAAATCAAGCTATGTGTATAACAGCCAACAGATGAGCGGCTGAGATAATACGATGAGAAGCTGCATTTGCTGCGTGGGAGGTGCGTGGGTACAGCTGCCTGGACGTGGAGAAGGTTGCTGGAACGCGTGTGGATTAGATGAAGGATACGCAGGGATATGGAGGGGAGGTATGTGAATCTGTAACTGGCAGCGTTTGAAGAAGCCAGAAAGGCAGCACACAGGTGAATTGAAAGCTAGAAGAAATGCGTGGAGGAGAGCTGATGCTTTTGCTTGCAGATTGGATGTAGGGAGCTGAGATATGGCAGCAATCCAGCCTGCCAAAAAGAAAGAATTTTTCTTCGAACAAAAATAAACCCCGAGCAGCAAAGTATCTTTGATCAGACCCTCAGAAATCTTCAGAAAACCCTGCAACCTATAATGGAAAAATACCCAAAAATAATATGTGCATAAAACAAAAACTGAAAACCCTAAAACCAACAAAAAATTTCCAGTATTTACAAACTGAAAGCTCTTAAGAAGCCAGATTTATCAATAATCACAGTAATATTATCAGAATTTAATTTTAATGTAAAATGCTTCAGAAAACCCTGCATGCATTCATAAAAATATTTCGAATGATAAGCCCGGGATCAAGAACTGGCTGGGCTCTTTCAGAAAACACAACCCGGGAGTTGGCTAGTTCAGCCAAGAACTTCCCCTAACGCCCGGTAATCTGAAAAAAGGATTTCCTGCATAGCTTAAAATCAACCATCAACATAGAAGGAGAAACAATAGTGAAATCCCGATCAAATGGAGATACCTGCCACTATATTTCAGAATCTAAACTATCATTCAAACCCCAAAGATTAGACAAGATACCTGTGCCTAGATCAATCTTCATTAAGCTATCATCAATGGCTGAAAATAAAATTATGCAGTAAAATAGTACAATCTTACAGCATTTTCAGAAGAGTAACACCAGCAAGATTTTTAACCCCAAAGTCTTTCTTTATTAGCACCAGAAACAGATTACAAGAGAGCTTCTTCAGCACAAGACTCACAGATCCAATCTGATCTCAAATGACCCCTAGCACCCTATTTAAAGGAAAAATTCCCAACAGCTAGTTCAATTGATCCACGTCAAAAAGATCTCGACTGTCGATGAGGATCAAGATATCTCTTAATATCATCCGTCGAATTTTTAATGCATTAAAAAATTGAAATTTTGCATTTGTTTACTCAAAATATTATTATTTTATTATTTTTTAAGTTTTTACTTTATTTTATTATTTTTATTTATTATTTTATTTCATTTTTATTTATTTATTATTATTATTATTATTTTTTTATTTTTTTTAATTTTTAAATTTTTTTTAATTTATTTTTAAATGGATCCTCGAACTTAGCCTTTGGAAAAATTACCTAGGACTTAGGACTTATGAGGGGATTAAAAACATTTTCTAACCCTCAAGACACTTTACATCATGACTTTTACAACTTTACATCTCAAGGGGGAGAACCCATTTGACATAGACCCTCATAAACCACCCAGATCTGCGACACAACTATAATCTAGCAGATTAACACACTAGGATTCTCCTAAGATTCTAATGACAAAATCCATTCCAGCTTTGGGGTTAGGCTGAAGGAAAACTCTGCCGATCATAGATCGGTGAGACAAAAAACCTTCCGGAACGTAGATTATCACTAGAAAATTAGGTCCACCTAAGCAATTTACATACATGACTCAACTTTGCTAAGATTATTTACAATTAAATATGCAGACTGGGTTTACAACATAAATTGATCAAGCTGTCGATGACTGTCGAATGGCACGGACATGTCGATCAAGCGCTATCCCTTTTTGCGAAGAAAAGGGGGTGTACTGCTGGGGAGTTGACACGTTGTGGTCAACAAGCAGTCTATTCTTTGAGACCTCAAGCGTCTTGGTTTCTACTGCAAAAATAAGGAAGCTTCAGTGTCTAGGATTATGTTCTCTTTCCAGTGACCTCTACAACACTCTCCAAAGTCTCGTCAAATCTTATCAATTTTCTTTTCAGCTTTCACTATAGGATTTTCTTTTCTGATAGTCTCACGCCTAGCCTTTCGATAATCAAACAGGCAATCATGTGTTTCAGAACAACGGTGCAGAGAGCAAAAAATGTCGCCACAGCGACACTTAAAGCCTGTCAATCCAACACGTTTCTTGCAGTAAGTACATCGGTTAGCAGGAGGTTTTGGCTGCTCTCCGAAAGAGGTCCCTTCTCCTTGCTCAAGTGTTGCTGGCCTCGCCAACTGATCTGCTATTTGCACAGGCTGCTGAAGACCTAAAGCACCACCAGAAGACATCTCCACCATTGCAGCAGCAGAGAGAGCTTCTGCCGGCTTTAGCACAAGATCTCTGAAACATTTAGAACAAAAGTTCATTGTCGGAGAACTTTTGAGTCAGGAAGGTTGTTGCGATTCTAAGATTTGCTTTGGGTTCTGGAGCTTAGGTGCAACATGTTGTCTGTCTCAGCTTGAGGCAAAGGGGTTTGATGTAATGCTCTGGAATGGAAAAGGGATGCCAAAGCCTAGTGGCTTTAACTCTAGTTCAAGAGTGGTTCTTGAAGTCATAGATAATGGTCTACAGGCTGAAGGGCGAGTCTATTGACCAAGGAAAGACGAAGGCTTCAGTGACTCAAAGGAAGTCGAGTTCAAGAGGGAGAGTCTACAACCCCAGAAAAGCACATCGTCAGAGGGAAGAAAGGAGACTTCAATAGATGATAAGGAGGAGCCATGGAATGGCTTAAAGGCGTATCAAGAAAGGAGAGGCAGGAGGCTTCTAGTAGTAGTGACACTTCCAAGAAAAGTACTATTCACAATGTAGGTTTTGTTCCATGGAAGATGAAGCATATGATGAATGGTGGAGAGAAATCATGGAACAAGATTGTGTCCTAGTATAGGAAGAAAAGATACTTTTGAGGAATGGTGAACCTCCCTTGCTAAGAGGAAGTGTTGAAATTGTGTAGCTCAGGAGGTACTCCCACAAGCCCTTGATGCTAGGCCTGTGAGGAGAAAACCCATAAAAAGGAGAGTTTGAGGGAAATGCACCCAAAGTTTGTAGTTATGACCCAAAGTAGTGGGCTTTCAACCCAAGGAAAACAATTGTATATTCTAATTACTTGTTGAGTGGTGAAGTGGGGTCTCTTGAAGGACAAAGAGGGCTCCCAAGACACTTAAACAAAATTTATATATTGAAAGCCAAAGGAGAGGCTAGTGGCACAAGTGTGAAGGACTTCATTTGTGATGGAGATAGCCCAAGAAGGGGGCCACTGGTCTAAATGGCTAAGGGAGACCTATTAAGGCAGCCTGCGGCCCAAAACCCTACGCTGAGGACAGAGTAGAGGAGGTTGACACCTGTTGTGGAGACTGCACGCCAAGAAGAATAGGCCAAGGGCAGAAAAATGATGGTAGAGGCTACAAAAGGAGGTCGATGGCTTGAAAGAGCTACAACAAGGGGATCGAGGGCTAAAGGAACAACCTAAGGCAAGCATTTTGTTGTGTAGATTGTGCTATGTCTGTCACGTGCGCAACAAGGTTGACTATGAGCCTAAAGAGACTTGGCTTAGTAGAAGGTGAGAAAGCAATGCCCAGTGTGTTACAGCAGAGAGCTAATGAGTTTGGTGGCAAAGGATAGCTAGGTTCAATGGTAGATGAGAGCTAAAAGGAATTAGCCTTGTTGACACCTAATCATGGGGATTGGGTGAACACTTGTAAATAATGTAAATAGTAAATAATGGAAAATGAAGAGTCATTGGGAGGTGAAACCTAAGAATCACTCCCTCATGTATATAACTATGAGTAATCTTAATGAATAAGCACAATTGATTTGAGGAGTTACCTCCTGGCTTTGACATGGTATCAGAGCTAGATCCATTTTTAGCTTTCCTGTCCTTGAAACTCCCTTCTGCCATTTCTGTAGTCTTCCCCATTTTGTAGTTTGCCATATTATTTGTCCCTATGAATGTGTTGAACGTTGCGTTTAACACTTCTCACCACCAGTTTTTGTGTTATTGTGTTACTGTTAATTAATGTGGTTGACCTCCCACTAGTCCACTATGGTATACTCTGCCCTTCCATACGTTATACCTACACCACATTATGCTACTCCACGTTGCATTTTACATTGGCCACACTCTGCAAACGCATTGACTCCCGACTGTTATGCTCTGGTTTGGCGAACCCACAACTGGTGGTTCCTCTCCCCATCCGCTGCCTCCACTGTGTTATTACCGCGCCATACCTTGTGTTTGAACATTGCCTGTGAGATGAAGCCTCGACCCCACCAGACTCACCGACCTCACCTGCAGATTTCTCCACCGCTTACAGTTTTGCGCTGGTCCTGCAATACCACCGCTCAAACATTAACTCCATACCACTGTGCGGAATACCATCACAACTCCGTGTATTTTAATTACTGTAGGCTGCCAAGGCTTTTCCATACCGATTTTTCCATTAGTTTTTATACCACGATGTGTTTTATACTACACACTCCTCTACGATGAACCTCCAATTCAATATCGCTTCCTCCCAACGCTTCCTTTGTATATGCTCCCAGTTTTCAAATCCACTCCTTTGTACTTATATTCGATAGTCATAACTCTAGTTTTTAAATTCGTTGGTCACTGCGCCTTAAGACTTTAGTTTGCAATGACAACTAGAATATTCTCATCATTCTAGAATGCAACGGATAAGAGTTTCTTTGTCTCTGGTTGGTGTTTTGGAAATCTAGTTTGTGGGCTGCCATATTCAGGTTTTATTAATCAACGATTTCCAAGGGGTGTTTGTTTTTGGAATATATTTGCAGTCTATTATTTGGGAAGTGTGTTGGGTTTTGGATTTTATGCAATGCCTCTCTCAAATAATACCTCTGTTTAATAAATATCATATTGCAATTTTTACACCAGAAGTGCACTTTTTTCCACCAAAACTGCATTTTTTGCCACCATAAGTACAATTTTTTTTTGCAGTATACATTTTTAAATGCATTCTTTGATATCTATTGTGGGAGTGTTTCTCAACGGGAAGGAGAACTATCTAGAGTGGTCGTGGAAGATCAAACACACTCTCATTTTTAATGAGTTGTGGAAAGGAGTTTGTGTTGGAGAAGGAGACAATGAGCCAGCAAAGCCTACCTCAGACAAGGAATTCGACATTTGGGAAAACAAGAACTACAACGCCTATGCCTTGATTGCAGCATCTATAAATGAAGAGGTGAGTCGCCATATTTCACCATTTTCGAATGCTTTTGAAGCCTTACAAAAATTGAAGGAAATCTATGACTCACTCTGCGCTTGAAGTTGTCTAACTGCTGATTAAATTGTTCAGCCTTGCATTACAAAATGATGATCCTCTTACTCTTGCATCAGAAGTAAAATCTATTATGCATAATATCAAAGTTGCTAATGTTGAACTAGACATTCCTCTGATAGCTTTTGTCAAGGCGCTTTATCCCACTTATTCAAATTATCTTGAGTCATTGCAAGCAAATGGAAACCTCAAAGAAATTACCTTTGACTCCCTTGTGAATAAATTTTCTAAGAGAGAGAAAGCTTTTGGGAAGAAGACAACTCCTCTGTCTTCTGAAGAAACTGTGTCTTGCACATAGAGAGAAGAATCATGCTCAAGATTCTTCCAGAGGAAGAGGTGGTTGAAGAGGAAGAGGAAGAAGAAATTTCAGAGGCAGGGGGGCCAGACACTGTCAAGGAGAAAAGTCTGATTTGCATTGCATACGTTGCAATAGAGATGGATCACATGATGCATCCACATGCAAGTTTCCTTGGGACAGAATTGAGAAAGAAAGAAATCAACCCTAATGTAAAACCAATGACAAAGAGAAAGGTAAAGCACCTGAATCCGCTCACTATGCTGTGGCATATTGTAATATTGGAGTAAGTGAAGACTCGTTTAACACTTCACTTGCTTCTTGGAAAAATGATTGGTTGGTTGATTCAGGAGAAACTTGCCACATGATTTTTAGAAGAGGTTTTTTTGAATAATTTACTGACAATGTTGATGGAGCAGTATACTTTGTAGACAAATCAAAACTCAAGCCATCAAGGCTTGGCACAATCAGGCTCAAATTGCCTGATCTTCCAGACTTTCTTCTGCATAATGTTTTATATCTCCCATAGCCAAGGAGAAACTTGTTGTCCTTGGTTCACATCTTCCAGCAAGGACACTCCATTCATATGTTTGATGGCAAGGTTGAGGTGAGAAAAGCATCAGATCACTCACTTGTCATGACGGGGATAAAAAAAGAAAGACTTCTCAAGCTGCAAGGTACCTCTGCTCGTGCACAAAATTTGTCATACAGTTCTCATTATGATGAAGGTACATTTCCATCAAGTCTATTATGGCACGGTAGATTTGGACACTTGAACTATGACAACCTTCGCTTGTTGAAGAAAAATGGTGTTACTGGCTTGCCTACAATTCATAGGAAACTTAAGCAATGTGATGCTTTCATTCTAGGAAAGCATAGCAAACCGTGTTTTCATGATTCACATTCTAGAGCACATAGAAAACTTGAACTCATTCATTCAGATTTATGTGGTCCAATCCTCGTTCATTCTGCAAATGGAAATAAATATATGATGACATTTATTGATGACTACACCAGAATGTGTTGGGTTTATTTATTGAAGAACAAATCTGATGCTTTTCAAACATTCAAGAACTTTCATACATGGATTGAAAATGATGCACAATCTCATATTGGCTCTATTCGCATTGATAATGGAAAAGAATACACTTCAAATGAATTTGGAAACTATTTTTGCCGGCATGGGAGCAAACATCAAACAACTGTGCCTTATAATCCCCAAAAGAACGAAGTAGCTGAAAGAATGAATAGGACAATCTTAAATATGGTAAGTTCTATGATGTTTTTCAAGAATGTAAAATTGATGTTTTGGGCTTATGCAGTTCTATGTGTTGTATATGTAAAGAATAGATGTCCATCTAATGCTATTAGAAACAAGACTCCTTATGAAATGTGGTATGACCACATTCCTTCGGTAGAGCATCTCAGGGTCTTTGGTTCCACCTGTTATGCTTTGATACCAAAAGTACATAGAAACAAACTTGGTGCAAGGAGTCATAAGTGTATCTTCTTTGGGTATTCAATACCTCCAAAGCATACCGTCTCTATGATGAAGTTAACAAAAAGTTTGTTGTATCTAGAGATGTGATCTTTCTTGAATCTTCCAATGCTGACAATGTTGTTGAATGGCAACTTGATCGCTTGGATAGATTCAGACATGCAAAATCATTTCAAGAATTTGATAATCAAATTCCACATCTTGAAGGGGGGATTCCTATACTAGATCGTGTTGACCACTACTGGTCAACTTCCCATGCAGTACACCCTCTTTTCTTGGCAGAAAGGGGTAGCACCTGAACGACGTGTCCGTGCCAGCCTACAGTCATCAGCAGCTTGATCATTTCAATTGTAAACCCAGTCTGCATGTATGAATTGTAAATAATCTAAGCAGATCAGAGTCATGTATGTAAAATTGCCTAGGTGGACCTAACTTTCTATGATAATCTATGTCCCGGAAGGTTTTTCGTCTCACCGATCCATGGATCGGCAGAGTTTTCCTTCAAACCTGACCCCAAAGCCGGGATGGATTTTGTCATTAGAACTTTAGGAGAATCCTAGTGTGTTAATCTGCTAGATTATAGTTGTGTCGCAGAACTGGGTGATTTATGAGGGTCTGTATTAAGTGGGTTTGTCCCCTTGAGATGTAAATTGTAAAAAGTCATCATGAAATGTGTCTGGAGGGTTGAAAATGTTTTAAATCCCCTCGTGAGTCCTAAGTCCTAGGTGATGTTTCCGAAGGCTTAGTTCGATGATCCATTTTAAAAAATGAAATAAAATAATAAAATAAATAAAAATTAAGAAATTTAAAAATTTAAAAAAATGAAATAAAATAATAAATAATAAAAAAAATTTAAAAATTTAAAAAAATTTAAAAAATGAAATAAATAAAAAATAACAAAAAATTAAAAAAAATAAAGCAAAAACCCTAACTAATAAAATAATAATATTTTAAGTGAATAAATCGACGGATGAGATCAAGAGATGTCTTGATCCTCATCAACGGTCGAGATCATTTCTACATGGATCATTCGAACTAGCCGTTGGGATCATTTCCTTTATATAGGGTCTTAAGTGGTCATTTCAGATGGATTCGATCTGTGAGTCTAAGACTGAAGAAGCTCTCTTGTAAATCTGTTTCTGGTTAATAAAAGAAGACTTTGGGGTCCATATCTTGCTGGTGTTACTCTCTTAAAATGCTGTGAGATTGTTTCATTTTCTGCATATGTTATTTTCAGCCGTTAATAATAGCTTTTTTG
The DNA here is from genome assembly GCA_031772625.1 of Pinus tabuliformis. Taxonomy (NCBI): domain Eukaryota; kingdom Viridiplantae; phylum Streptophyta; class Pinopsida; order Pinales; family Pinaceae; genus Pinus; species Pinus tabuliformis. The sequence goes on along the minus strand of CM062818.1, from coordinate 107,834,753 downwards.
TAGAGCATTGTGAGCACAGGTATCTTGTTCACTTGCTGGGGTTTGGGTGCTGTTAGGGTTTCTGAAGTAATGGCAGGTATCTCCATTATTTCCTGAGATCTAGCAGCATTCTTGCTCTCTTTATTGACAGTTGTTTTGAGCTGTGCAGAAAACATCATTGAAGGAAATTTTGTGGGCGCTCAGGGAAGTTCTCGGCTGAACCAGCCAACTCCCGCAAGCATTTTCTGCTGAGCCCAGTTGGATTTGATCCTGGGTTTATCATTCAGTTTATTTTTTAATTTGCATGAGATATTTTCTGAAGTTTTTTCAGAGTGACAATCTGAAATTTCTTTTCTTTAAAGTATTTCTGTACTTACTGCTGAAATCTGGCTGTTAAGGGGCCAAATCTGTACATTAATTTTCTGATCTAGGGTTTCATTTTCAGTTTTGCTTAGGCTTCGTTGTCAAATCTGAATGCAATAAATTTTTATGTATATACAACGTAATTTCACATGAGCCAGCAGACAGAACGCTGCCATTTCTGAGTCATTTCATGCTCAGCTCATCGAGAACCTGCAGTCGCAAGCACAAACAGAGCATTCGAAGTTCTCTCTACATACGTTACGGGTTTAGGTTCGGGCTGTAACAGCGTGAGGAAAAAGACCCGGCTTTCAAACGACGTGCTCTCAGCTAGAAGCTCTAAATAAGAACGATTTTTTTTCCTTCAGACAAAGAGCTGTTTACCCACGCGTCTCAACCACTGCTATCGCCATCGATCACTGCATATCTGGTAATGTTTGCCGCGTGAAACGTTCAAACACCTGTGGATGACTGTCATGCTCACCCCGCTGTCAAGAGCTGGAAAACGCATATGCTATCAGTTTACATTCTGACGTGGGAGCTTCAGAAAACACTTAAAAACACAGGAAATCTTCAGGTAAATCGCCCAGCTCTTGCCTCGAAGGGTTTTTACCCACATGTCCAGCCCTCTGCGTGATATTAAAGTCTGGAAAACGGCGTGTATCGAGGCAGCATGGGCAATCCATGATCCGTAGTAGGGAAATCTAAACCTCGTGGCCATATAACGCAGGTAAAATCTCGTGGTCATATAACGCATTTGGAGTTGTGTATTCACGTAGGGTTGCGGGTTTCTGTAGCGTAGGCTAGCATAATCGTAGTTTCATTTCATTACATTTAGTTTTAATCATTTTATATTATGAAAAAATCAAAAAATACGATTCTGTTAGGGTAGTGTAGATTTTAATGTGTTCTGATTAGTTTAGATTAAATCTTGTATGTTTTCGCTTTCCAGATTTTGATCTTAGTTTTAATGGTTTCGATTTTACGTAGATTTTTTAACTTAGATTTTAGCTTCCTTTTTTCTTAATAGTTACATAGAAATTTAAATAAAAAAAAAAGGGGGGGAAAAGGGTTAGCTTAAGGGGCTTTAAGCTTAGGTTAGACTAGGTTTAGATTTAAAATTTTTCTAGTTTTTAATTTAAAATAGATTTTAGATTTAGTTTTTTATGTTTTAGTTTAGAATTTATTTTACTTGGTTTTTATTTAGTTTTAATTTTTCGTTTAAAAAAAAAAAAAAAAAAAAAAAAAAAAAACAAACAAACAAACAAACAAACAAACAAAATTTAGGTTTTGTTTTATTTTTTATATATTTTAGTTTTTATGTAATTTAGTTTTAGAATAGATTTTAAATTTTTAGATTTTTTAATTTCCTTTTTTTTTATAATATTGAAAAATAAAAAAATTGAGAAAAGATTTAAAAATTTTTGAAAAAATATTAAAATTTTGTGGAAAATTGGTTTTGCCAGTTTCGGTGGTTTCTCATGTTATATCTGTCATGCTAAACTTTCAAGTCGAGATACGAATACGATATCTGGTTAATGATTCTTGTGGTGGTTTTAAAGTAATCATCTTTTAAGGCACTGGTCTGCTAAATAAATCAAATCTTTTAGGTGCTTATCTTAATCGTATCTCGTGTCTCCCAACCAACTGGTCGACAGTTGGTCTCATCATCTCACAGGGACTACCCCCCTTTGCCGCGGGAGACAGGCTTAAACGGAGGGATCGGGGATCAGAGTGACAGCCCCCGGTCTGAGCGTTGTCGTGTCAATCTGCGCGACAACATTTTTTGGCGCCGTTGCCGGGATAGAGTTTTTCTGTCCTTGGTTCTTACATTTCAAGCTTTTCTGTGTCTAACTTTTTGTTCAAGTGGCGACTCCACTTCCTATATTATCTGCAAGAGTGTACACTAGAAGACATCCAAGCAGTCTGTGCAACCCCACTCCTGATCCTGAAAAGGTTTACAGGGTGCGATCACACAAACTTGCTTCTCGTACACTCCTTGCAAATCTTCGACAAGAAGCCATTTCCGATATTCATTTGCTCTTTAAAGGTCAAGTTAGGCGCAGCATCATGAGTCTGTATGCCCCTTGTGATTTTTCTAACATTCCTGGATCCCCCAATGCTACTCCATCTGTTGGGTTAGACAAATTGCCTAATTTTCAAGGAGATAATGCCATTACTGTTAATTCCCACTTGCGAGATTTCAATATATGGATGGCTAAGTATGCTAGATCTCCTGATTTTGATCATGAAGATGTCAGGATGTCTCTTTTTATCTTGACTCTAGCAGGTGATGCTTATGACTGGTTTACAGAAAAACCTCCAAATTCATTTAACTCTTTACAATCAATCATTAATTCATTTAGAGAAAAATATGGAGATAAGAGAGAGGGAAGACATCTTGTAAGAGCTCTTACTCTGATAAAAAAGAGAGAGGATGAAACTGTTGAAGAATTTAATAGAAGGTTTAATGGTATTATCAGAGAATTACCTCAAGACTATAAACCTACAGATAAAACTCTCCAAGATTTTTACATTGATGCCTTTGGTCCTGAACCATCTTATGAGTTAGGGCGTGCTAAACTTACTGATTATCGAGATTGCCAAGCCTTAGCTGTAGAACTTGAAAAGGACAAGGCAGCTTCTGGGAAGTCTGAAATCCCAGGTTTTGATAGGGCTGCTACGAAACTAAAGGAACCTAAGGGAAAAGCAGTCCAAGAGCCAGAAAGTGAGCTTGTTCTTAAATTGCTTCAAAAAATTGAAACTATGGAAATTAATCATAATAAGGAGATAAGCACTTTGCAGAATAGATTGATTCAGATGGAAAGAACGCAATCGCAAAATTTTCAGCCTCGAAATAATAATAATAGAAATAATAATTGGCAAAGAAGGGGTCAATCTAGTGAGTAGAGACCCCCTAATCCGCTTACTAATCTGGTAGATGATGCTCCTCCTTACTGTCGTGCTTGCGATGCTTTTCACGAAGAGTCCTCTTGTCTCATTATCAGAAGACTCTTGGATAATGGAATGCTTGGGACAGGTGAGCAAATAAACGTGGTAGGGAGCAAGTTTCCTGTGCCCATGAATGATTGGATAGAGATTAAGGAAAGGAGCTATGATGTTATGGATCCTTCATCTGCTTTTAGTATTAATAACCTTGAAAATGAAGATGACATTTTGGCTAGGTTATATGGTGAGAAACCCTCTCCTGAGAAAATCTTAGAAATTGCTAGAGATAGGGGTTTGACATACCAAAGAAGGGATAAAGATCAGAGCGGGAATCAAATTCCCCCTCGAACTTTAAACCCTGGCATAAGCTCTGGAATAGATGTTGATTTGGGAAGTTGGTTTAACAATGCAAAAATCTGGGTTCCTGTATCTGAGATCGCTAAGATCCCTTCCCAAAAAGACAAGTTACTAAAGGCAATTCAGGGTCCTCAAGTCAACACTTCTCAGCAGAAGATTCGCGAGGTTGACTATCATGATGCTCCTATTTATCTGCAAAGTGTAGATGCTGATAACAAAGATCATCAGCCCTTCTTTATCACCTTATTAGTCAACGGGTATAAATTGAATAACTGCATGTTGGATTCTGGCGCATCTGCTTGCGTTATGACTAAAAGGGTCATGGAACAGCTTAACTTAAGAGTTTCTAGACCCTACTTTAATATATGTGCTATGGATTCTAAGAAAATCGAAGTACATGGTTTAATCAAGGATTTACAAGTTCACCTTTCAGTTTACCCGGACATCATGGTTGTTATGGATATCGTTGTCGTTGATGTACCTGATGCTTGGGGTATGCTGTTATCCAGAAAGTGGGCCTCTGATCTAGGAGGAAGCATTCAGATGAATTGGTCATATGCTATGATTCCTTCTCCTAGCGGTGATGGTTTTGTTAGGCTAAATAGAGAGCCCGAGAGGAAATTTCATGTTGAAAATCCTAAGAAGCCTCATAACGAAATAATTAGAGAACAATCTGACATCGGGAACTACTCTATCATGTCCAATTTCATAATTCCCCCCGATGATGAGATTAAGGCTCTTAAGGATAACGTTTGGTATATGTACTTCGATGGTGCGTCGTCTAGTCATGGTAAAGGTGCGGGAGTAGTGCTTAAATCTCCCCTTGGTCATATATTCAAGTTTGCCTATCGTTTAGAATCTAAAGCAACCAACAATGTCGCTGAGTACGAAGCTATATTGTTGGGTCTTGAATTGGCCAAAGCTTTGAGGATTAAATTGCTTAGCATCAAGGGGGATTCCGATCTGGTTATCATGCAACTTAAAAACAAATTCACATGTAGAAATCAGAGATTAAGAAACTATCGAAATGCTGTGTGGGATACTATGGAGCACTTCGATGCCCTTAACCTTGAAGCAATCCCTCGAGAACAAAATAGTTTGGCGGATGAACTTGTCGTAGCTGCTACCACTTTCCAGTTGTCTGACGAGTTAGTTAACGATAAAATTAAAATGGAAGTAATATTCAGACCATCTGTTCCAGACAACTCAAAGCATTGGCAAGTTTTTAATGATGAAAAACAAGTCGTTCGTTTTCTCAATAGTTTGGATGAGTTTGAAGATTTTCGGATAATTTCTCAGGAGGATGGATCTTTAAATCATGAACATATCATAAATCCTACTCCTAGAAATGTGGTTGCCTTGGAGCAACATTTTGATCGGCATGATGCCACGAAGATTAGAGAAGAAAACAAGATGGACCCAGGCGAGTACCTCGAAATCAACATTGGTACTTCTGAAAATCCGAAAATAGTTAAAATTGGTAAAGGTACTAGTTTGGAGGAAAGGAAAAGGTTAGCTGATTTACTTCATGAATATAGAGATGTTTTAGCTTTTTCCTATGATGAATTAAAAGGCTATAGGGAAGATGTTATGGAGCATACTATTCCTTTAAAGGACGAGAATGCTAAACCCTTTCGGCAGAAACTTAGGCAAATTAATCCGAAATTAGCCCCCTTGGTCCAGAAAGAGCTTGCTAAGATGCTTTCAGCAGGGATCATCGCTCAAACTAGGCATTCGACATGGTGTTCGAATTTGGTGATTGTTAGGAAAAAGAACGGTTCAATAAGACTTTGTGTCGATTTTAGAAACCTTAATCTGGCATGCAAAAAGGATAATTACCCTTTGCCAAACATGGAAACTTTGTTGCAAAGGGTAACTGGGTCTGGAATGATGTCATTGTTAGATGGCTTTTCTGGGTACAATCAAGTTTGGGTTAAAAAGGAAGATCGACACAAGACCACATTCACAACACCATGGGGCACTTTTGAATACATTAGAATGCCATTTGGGTTGACGAACGCTGGGGCTACTTTCCAGAGGGCCATGGATTATGCCTTCAAAGGGTTGATTGGGAAAATTATCAAAATTTACCAAGACGATCTTACCGTTTTCTCTAAAGATGGTATCAGTCATATAGATCATCTTAGGAAAGTTTTCGATAGATGTAGAGAATATGGAATTTCTTTGAATCCGGCTAAATCTATTTTTGGGGTAACAGAAGGGAAATTACTCGGTCATATCATTTCTAAGGAAGGAATCAAGATTGATCCCGAACGAGTTGAAGCGATTCAAAAGATTCCTCTCCCGCATAATCTTAAATCCCTTCAGTCTTTCCTTGGAAAGATAAATTTTATTAGAAGATTCATCCCGAATTATGCAGAAATAGCTAAGCCCATTCAAAGTCTTCTGAAGAAAGATGCAAAATTTGTCTGGCAAGAAGAGGGCAAAAAGACTTTCCAAGAAATCAAGTCCGCTATTGCAAAAGCTCCTGTCCTGGTTAGTCCTAATTACTCCAAGGATTTCATGATTTTTTCTTTCGCTTCTGAAGATACCATTGCCGGTGTCTTGCTTCAAAAGAATCGAGATGGTCACGAGCAGCCTATTGCTTTCATGAGTAGAGCACTTCAAAACTCCGAATTGAAGTACAATACCATGGAAAAGCAGGCTTATGCCCTGGTCAAGTCTCTTAAGCATTTTAAAACTTATGTGGGTTATTCTAAGATCATTGCTTTCGTCCCACATTCTGCTGTTAAAGACATATTAACTCAAACTGATTGTTTAGGGACTCGTGCTAGGTGGGTTACTAAGATACAGGAGTATGATTTAGAAATTAGACCCACCAAGCTGATCAAAGGCCAAGGTTTAGCTCAAATGTTAACTGAAAGTAATGAAAAGACTCTTGGTTTGTTCTGCCTTGACGATCTATCTTCGCCAGAGTTGAGAAGATTAGCAGAGCATGAATGGTATAAGGACATAGTTTACTATTTGACAAATCTTGCATGTCCTAACCATTTAGTCGCTCATAAGAGGAGGGCTCTTAGACTAAAAGCCACTAAGTACTGCCTTATGAAGGATGGCCTTGGATGGAGAAATCCTGAGGGCATAGTGCTTAGGTGTGTTGACGATGTTGAGTCCAAAAGATTAATCTCCGAATTTCATTCAGGATTTTGTGGTGGTCATTATGCCGCTAGAACTACCGCCCACAAAATCCTGAGAGCTGGCTATTATTGGCCTTCGATTTTTTCTGATGTGCACAAGTATGTTAGAACGTGTCAAGCTTGTCAGTTGTTCACTGGGAAGCAGAAGCTTGCGGCCCTTCCTCTACAACCTGTTATTGTGGAGGCACCTTTTCAGCATTGGGGTCTGGACTTCATAGGGAAGTTCCATGAAAATTCTAGCAATGGCTACTCATGGATTTTGACTGCTACCGATTATTTCACTAAATGGGTCGAAGCCATTCCTGCTAAGAATGCCACTGAAAAGGTGATTATGGATTTCATTGAGAATAACATCATTACTAGATTTGGTGTTCCCGCTAAGATCACTACGGACAATGCCAAGGCTTTTAGTTCTTCAGAGTTTACATCTTTTTGTTTCAAATATGGCATTGTTTTATCTCATTCGTCGAATTACTATCCTCAGGGTAATGGTTTGGCTGAATCAAGTAATAAAAATCTCATAACCATTATCAAGAAGATAGTAGGAGATAACAAGAAGTCTTGGGACAGCAAAATCAAGTATGCTTTGTGGGCAGACAGAATTACTAAGAAGAAGTCTACTGGTAAATCTCCCTTTGAATTAGTTTATGGCTTGGATGTTACCTTACCTGTGCACCTAAAATTGCCAGCTTATCAGCTTCTCCAAAATTTTTCCACTAATAAAGATGTTGTTCAGAATAGGATAGATCAGATTGTGGAATTAGATGAGGCTCGTCGGACAGCTTTTGAGGCTATATGTAAAAATCAATCTAATATTAAGAAAAGCTTTGATAAATGCTCTCAATCTAGATCTTTGCAGATTGGAGATATGGTTTTACTCTGGGATCGCAAAAATGAAAAGCCGGGAAAACATAAGAAGTTTGATAGTTTGTGGCTGGGACCATACATCATTAAAGATATAGCCGGGCCAAACTCATTCTACCTGAGCAGATTGGATGGCGAACCACTTGATCTACCAGTGAACGGCCAAATGCTCAAACTATTCTTCAGAGATGATATCTGATGCCATGGGGCATCTTCTGTATTGTATTTCTATCCCTACTCCTTGTCTTTTCAGCATTTCATTTCTGTTTTTAGGATTAGATTTACTTTTCATGTTATTAGTTAGTTAATAAATGAAGAGCTTTTATCTTTCCTGTGCTTAATGTATATGATGATTTTGGACGGACGCTACTTATATTTTGTTGTGTGTTGCATGGATGCAGATTCTGGATTCTCACATTCCTACAGAGCAGCAACGTGTCCCCAAGTAGAGCCAGATGTTGACCACTACTGGTCAACTGCCCATGCAGTACACCTCCTTTCTGTTGGCAGAGAGGGGTAGCTCCTGAACGACGTGTCCATGCCAGCCTACAGTCATGAACAGCTTGATCATTTTTGTTGTAAACCCAGTCTGCATGTATAAATTGTAAATAATCTAAGCAGATCAGAGTCATGTATGTAAATTGCCTAGGTGGACCTAACTTTCTATGATAATCTATGTCCCAGAAGGTTTTTCGTCTCACCGATCCATGGATCGGCAGAGTTTTCCTTCAAACTTGACCCCAAAGCCGGGATGGATTTTGTCATTAGAACTTTAGGAGAATCCTAGTGTGTTAATCTGCTAGATTATAGTTGTGTCGCAGAACTAGGTGATTTATGAGGGTCTGTATTAAGTGGGTTTGTCCCCTTGAGATGTAAATTGTAAAAAGTCATCATGAAATGTGTCTTGAGGGTTGAAAATGTTTTAAATCCCCTCGTGAGTCCTAAGTCCTAAGTCCTAGGTGATGTTTCCGAAGGCTTAGTTCGATGATCCATTTTAAAAAATGAAATAAAATAATAAAATAAATAAAAATTAAGAAATTTAAAAATTTAAAAAAATGAAATAAAATAATAAATAATAAAAAAATTTAAAAATTTAAAAAATTTAAAAAATGAAATAAATAAAAAATAATAAAAAATTAAAAAAATAAAGCAAAAACCCTAACTAATAAAATAATAATATTTTAAGTGAATAAATCGACGGATGAGATCAAGAGATGTCTTGATCCTCATCAACGGTCGAGATCATTTCTACATGGATCATTCGAACTAGCCGTTGGGATCATTTCCTTTATATAGGGTCTTAAGTGGTCATTTCAGATGGATTCGATCTGTGTGTCTAAGACTGAAGAAGCTCTCTTGTAAATCTGTTTCTGGTTAATAAAAGAAGACTTTGGGGTCCATATCTTGCTGGTGTTACTCTCTTAAAATGCTGTGAGATTGTTTCATTTTCTGCATATGTTATTTTCAGCCGTTAATAATAGCTTTTTTGTAGAGCATTGTGAGCACAGGTATCTTGTTCACTTGCTGGGGTTTGGGTGCTGTTAGGGTTTCTGAAGTAATGGCAGGTATCTCCATTATTTCCTGAGATCTAGCAGCATTCTTGCTCTCTTTATTGACAGTTGTTTTGAGCTGTGCAGAAAACATCATTGAAGGAAATTTTGTGGGCGCTCAGGGAAGTTCTCGGCTGAACCAGCCAACTCCCGCAAGCATTTTCTGTTGAGCCCTGTTGGATTTGATCCTGGGTTTATCATTCAGTTTATTTTTTAATTTGCATGAGATATTTTCTGAAGTTTTTTCAGAGTGACAATCTGAAATTTCTTTTCTTTAAAGTATTTCTGTACTTACTGCTGAAATCTGGCTGTTAAGGGGCCAAATCTGTACATTAATTTTTTGATCTAGGGTTTCATTTTCAGTTTTGCTTAGGCTTCGTTGTCAAATCTGAATGCAATAAATTTTTATGTATATACAACGTAATTTCACATGAGCCAACAGACAGAACGCTGCCATTTCTGAGTCATTTCACGCTCAGCTCATCGAGAACCTGCAGTCGCAAGCACAAACAGAGCATTCGAAGTTCTCTCTACATACGTTACGGGTTTAGGTTCGGGCTGTAACAGCGTGAGGAAAAAGACCCGGCTTTCAAACGACGTGCTCTCAGCCAGAAGCTCTAAATAAGAACGATTTTTTTTCCTTCAGACAGAGCTGTTTACCCACGCGTCTCAACAACTGCTATCGCCATCGATCACTGCATATCTGGTAATGTCTGCCGCGTGAAACGTTCAAACACCTGTGGATGACTGTCATGCTCACCCTGCCGTCAAGAGCTGGAAAACGCATATGCTATCAGTTTACATTCTGACGTGGGAGCTTCAGAAAACACTTAAAAACGCAGGAAATCTTCAGGTAAATCGCCCAGCTCTTGCCTTGAAGGGTTTTTACCCACACGTCCAGCCCTCTGCGTGATATTAAAGTCTGGAAAACGGCGTGTATCGAGGCAGCAGGGGCAATCCATGATCTGTAGCAGGTAAATCTAAACCTCGTGGTCATATAACGCAGGTAAAATCTCGTGGTCATATAACGCATTTGGAGCTGTGTATTCACGTAGGGTTGCGGGTTTCTGTAGCGTAAGCTAGCATAATCGTAGTTTCATTTCATTACATTTAGTTTTAATCATTTTATATTATGAAAAAATCAAAAAATACGATTATGTTAGGGTAGCGTAGATTTTAATGTGTTCTGATTAGTTTAAACTTTAGATTAAATCTTGTATGTTTTCGCTTTCCAGATTTTGATCTTAGTTTTAATGGTTTCGATTTTACGTAGATTTTTTAACTTAGATTTTTAGCTTCCTTTTTTCTTAATAGTTACATAGAAATTTAAATAAAAAAAAAAAAAAAAAAGGGGAAAAGGGTTAGCTTAAGGGGCTTTAAGCTTAGGTTAGACTAGGTTTAGATTTAGTTTTTTATGTTTTAGTTTAGAATTTATTTAGTTTTAATTTTTCGTTTATTAAAAAAAAAAAAAAAAAAAAAAAAAAACAAAATTTAGGTTTTGTTTTATTTTTTATATATTTTAGTTTTTATGTAATTTAGTTTTAGAATAGATTTTAAATTTTTAGATTTTTTAATTTCCTTTTTTTTTATAATATTGAAAAATAAAAAAATTGAGAAAAGATTTAAAAATTTTTGAAAAAATATTAAAATTTTGTGGAAAATTGGTTTTGCCAGTTTCGGTGGTTTCTCATGTTATATCTGTCATGCTAAACTTTCAAGTCGAGATACGAATACGATATCTGGTTAATGATTCTTGTGGTGGTTTTAAAGTAATCATCTTTTAAGGCACTGGTCTGCTAAATAAATCAAATCCTTTAGGTGCTTATCTTAATCGTATCTCGTGTCTCCCAACCAACTGGTCGACAGTTGGTCTCATCATCTCACAGGGACTACCCCCCTTTGCCGCGGGAGACAGGCTTAAACGGAGGGATCGGGGATCAGAGTGACAGCCCCCGGTCTGAGCATTGTCGTGTCAATCTGCGCGACAACAGATCGATCTGTGGAATCTTCTTCTGAAACACTCTCTCCCCCACATGAAACTCCGATCACTGATTTGAGTGATGTGATTGACAAAATTGGGAGACTGAATCTTGATTCAATCCCAACTCAATCAACTGAGCAACCTGGACCATCTCAGAAAGGTCCCCCAAAGTGGCAAAGACACTTGAAAGTGTTCATCCTGATGAGGTTGGAAAGATAGGAACAAGAAATTCAACCAGATAAAATGGAGGTGATGTAGATGATTCTGATTCACCTGTTGATATGGATTTTTCTTATGATTGTGAACTGAATTTGTTTATAGATTTTGAACCAAATTCCTTCAAACAAGTCAATTCTTATGATGAAGGGGAAGAAGTAATGCAAACGGAGTCTGATGCCTTGATAAAGAATGGCACTTGGAAGCTAGTTGATCCTCCATTGGGAACCAAACCAATTGGCTGCAAGTGAGTCTGCAAGAACAAGTATAAAGCTGATGGCTCACATGACAAGCACAAAGCCAGTCTTGTGGCAAAAGGTTTTTCACAGAAGGAAGGGGTCGATTATGAGGAACTTTTTGTCCCCACAACAAAATGGGCTACCATTAGGACACTCTTTTCTCTAGCAGCTCAGAACGGTTGGAAAGTCCATCAAATGGATGTAAAAACTGCTTTCTTGAATGGAGATCTGAAAGAGAATGTTTGTATGTCCCAGCCTGAAGGATTTGCTGTGAAGGGACATGAACATAAAGTATGCAAACTTGTGAAATCCTTGTATGGCCTCAAGCAAGCACTGCGAGCCTGGTATGAAAATTTAATTGAGCATCTTCTGAAACTCAACTTCAAACATTATGATCTTGACGATGCAACTTTGTTTGTCAAGAAAGTTGGCAAAACGATTGTATATCTTGTGGTATATGTAGATGATCTTTTGATGACAGGGAACAGTGAGAGCTACATTGCATCCATAAAGAAGGAATTGGGGGAAGGTTTTGAAATCACTGTCTTGGGCTATGTTCACTACTATCTTGGTATTGAAGTAACTCAACATCCGAAGTCTATATTCCTTTCTCAAAAGAAGTACATTGGAGATCTGTTAAACAGGTTTGGCATGGCTGAGTGCAATTCTCTAACTACTCCAATGGAACAAAACTTAAAGCTCACATTCATTGAAGGGAAAGAATTTGAGGATGCAACAAAGTATAGAAAGCTTGTAGGGAGTCTCAACTACCTGACTACTACCAGACCAGACATTTCGTTTGCTGTTGGAATCCTCTCCAGGTTTATGCAAAATTCTTGTGAGGGACATTGGTCTACTGCAAAAAGAGTTCTAAAGTACTTGAAGGAAACTCAAGACTTTGGACTCAAGTATACACAGGTGGGCGACTTCAGCTTGATTGGATACTCTGATTCAAACTTCGACGGAAACAAAGAAACTAGGGTATCTACCTCTGGTTATGCTATGAGTCTTGGTTCAGAAGCTGTCTCCTGGAGATCACGCAAACAATCAGTTCCAACAGACTCCACAACAGAGGCAGAATATGTGGCAGCAGCTGAGGCAACAAAAGAAATTGTGGCTCAAGAAAATTTTGGAAGATTTGCAGGTAAAACAAGTACATTCAACTCCACTCATGATTGACAACACCTCTGCAATAAACTTGGCCAAGAACCCAAAGTTCCATGATCGAACGAAGCACATCAATACAAAATACCATTTGATTCCACGTCATGTTGAGGCCAAGACAATCCATCTATGCCATTGTTCCACTAATGAGCAAATTGCAGACATCTTCACCAAAGCGCTTGGAAGAGAAAAGCTTGAAAGATTCAGAACGATGCTTGGACTCACCAACATCCTTTCAGATTAAGGGGGAGAATGTTGACACCTAATCATGGGGATTGGGTGAACACTTGTAAATAATGTAAACAGTAAATAATGGAAAATGAAGTCATCGGGAGGTGAAACCCGAGATTCACTCCCTCATGTATATAACCATGAGTAATCTTAATGAATAAGCACGATTGATTTGAGGAGTTACCTCCTGGCTTGACAAGCCTCAACCCAGGTATTTTGTATTATATTTTGCATTTGTACAGGGATTGTAAAGGGCCATGATCCCTGGTATAGGAGCCCTGTGATTTCTTATTGATGGACTGATAAGGAATATGTTTGGGCCATAAATCTTGTGTATTGTTACTGATTTCTCTGCTGTTATATTCCGCTCTGCAAAGTTGTTTAAAGTTGAGCATCTCTAGTGTGTTTATATTCTTGGTTAAGGCATAGATCAGACCTAGGGTGCGTGGAATTCCAACAATAATCAGATGTGTCAAGCTTAGATGCATAACATGACTTATTTTTCAAGTTGAAGGTCTATTTGAAGATGACAATTCTCTTGGAACCCTCTTTCTAGTATATAATAATAATAGTATATAATGGTTTCTACTTTAGAAGATCAAGAAATATAGAAGATGAAATAACTCTTAAATGAAGAGTTTAGTTAATGCCTTCTTCATAATGGTTAATAGGGTGCATTTATACACCATATCTGATTTTAAATTCAAGAAATTTTAATTATCATAGGACAGGGAATTTATGCAATTAAACGTGTGACAGCATCTCCATTATATGATAGATTATCCGGACTAAATATTGCAACCAAGTTTCACCTAATTTTCTTAAGGGCACAGACATCCTTGTTTAGATTGCCTACCATTCTTATACATGATTCATGGAACTTGTTTCACATTCATCACATATGTATTATTTCTCATGAATGAACTTGTGTCGTAAGCTTGAAAAATGCTTGTGAACCTCGAGTAACCTGAGCAATTTATCAAAATATCATATTTGTGCCGAGATTGTAAATTTTACTGGAATTGGATCAGCAATATAATCTCTGTTAATAAGCTAATAGCCAGAACATTGAAATGATTCAGTTTTGGATTATGTCATGCAGGCATCTTTTGGTCCCATTGGTTGGTTAATGATTTCAGAAATTTTCCCACTTCGTACAAGAGGTCGAGGATTGAGTATTGCGGTTCTTGTTAACTTTTCTGCCAATGCACTGGTTACATTTTCATTCTCTCCACTGCGGGTAAATTTTTTTGTGAAGTTTCATAGCAAAAGTTACTCCTTTTCTGAGTTAAATTTGAAATCTTCTATATGGTGGCCGTGCTCTTAATACAGAACTGTGGCTTGAACTTGTAGCAGTGAGATAGTGAACTGGTTGTTTTGCTGCATGAGTTAGTTTTTAGAAGAAAATGTTTTCTGTCACATTGTCTTTATGTCAAACACAATCTTCTAAATTGGTACTCTAGGGACAGTAGAATGCTGGGGTTCTTTGAAAATAAAAATTTCTCCAAACACTCTATACTAATCTAGGATCTTTCTCCAATACTCATGTATCAGGAATTAATCATGTTGTCATTTAGAAGTCAACAGCGCTTTGCCAAACTGCAATTTTCACTTGAAATTTGATTAATACAAAGAATATTCTCCTGTGATGATAGTCAAATAGGGAGACCTAATTTATTGGCAGATACAACCAATAAAGTGTTGAAGTTTTTCCAAGTGTCTTAATACTACAAGATGTAAGGATCTTGACCAACAACTGATATAAAGGTATAGTTGAAGGAACAATGACCAATGCTCGAACATCCATCTTCTTAGAGGATAGATAGCATGACAGGATGCTCAAGATAGATTATTAGGAGGGATGGAATTGATATTAAGACTTCTCTCATTAATTGAATACTTATTTGAAGATTCGATAAGATCATTAGAAGGTTATATATTTTGATGGAGATGAAATAAGTATTGGAGATATTATCAATGTAATCTAAACAAAAGTATGATTTTTTGTGGAAAGAAATGAAACACTTAAATAGAAGATTTTTTTTTTTTTTAATCAATCATGTACTTGCATAGAATTACAAACAGCAAATCAAAAGTTGAAAAGATGTATACAGTGGAGTTTACATCCACTTCCTTAAGACTACTAATGCAGAAATAAAATATGAGTAGGTTACTGTATCTAAGGATTGAGCATATTCATCAGCAAGGCACCCTTAGCCAATAGTTGGTGACATACCTCATCATGGCACATGGGACAAGAGGAAGGCAAAAATCTAACCTCTTGCTCAAAAGCAAATCTACATCTAACCTTCAACGAGAAAATAAAGAAGAGATTCTCAAGCATTGGCAAATCCTAATGAATGAGGAGGGAACCAGATAGTTGCAATCATCAAAGTTTCAAACAAGGTAGAATGCCAATGAATTTCACTAAAGGAGAACTAAATATTGGTCCTATGTATGCTTCCACCAACTCTAGCAAGCTGTCATTCCCAAAAGATGTGTTTCACCATCTTAGAATGGTGTCAAACAGGCAAAGTATTAGAAAGCCTTCTCTTTGCTAACCTGGCCTTAGAGGGGATCCCCTAGTAAATGACCAAAGAATTGCAGTTTATAGAAAAGCCAAATGGACCAAACACACTATGTCATCTGTATGCCCACCATCTTCTGGATCAACTCAAGCACATCTCACATTGAAAAGAGGGGCTAACAGATGTCATTGGTGCAACAAAGAATAGAGCCTTCGTGAAGCATATTAATGTAAGAGGCAACAAAAATTCCACCCCCAATTCCACCAAAACCACCCTGGCATTGCAATGTTCAATTTGTACAGTCCTCCTAGGGGATGAGCTCAACCAAATCCGTGTATCAGAGGAAATTACACCATACTCTTGTGCCAAGTTATGTCATTATTTTTCAATGACATATAGTTGTATCCCATAAATCATCCCATAAGAAAATGTCTTTCTTACTCAAACTGTGAGTTTAGAAGCAAAGTAGCTTTGCAATACAAGTACCTTACAACTTCTAGCTCAATATAGGACATCTTTCCAGATCCCAACATACCCTACCCTTTCATCCTCTTGTAGAATACACACATCTAAAGGAACTAGAGCCCCCTCTAACCTCCATACTCTGACCACAAGTATGATTGCAAGATCTTCTCCAAGTGCCAAATTTGATCCTTACCAGGCAACCAACAAGATTAGGAATAGATATGTGAGGCCTGGAGAATCTATCCAACCATTGTGAACTTCCTAGCAAAGGGGTGGTCCTTATGATACTAAACATGGAGCTTTCTCTAAAGCTATGGAAGACACCAATCCCAAATAGCCACTGATGAGAGCCTCACTCCAAATCATAGTTTTAAAAACTAGATCTAGTCTTCAAACCGATCACCTATGAAACTTGCATTTCGAACCGAATCAGATCAAACTAGATCGAACAAGATTCAATGAACTGGTTTCAAAAAGAAAATACATAAAATACTTAATTTTTAATGAAGAAAATATTTTTAAGATTCCAAACCATTAAAGACAAAATATGCAAAGTTTGCTCATCTATATACCATGTAAGCTTAATATATGAAAATGGCACTGAGTGCAACTCATATCAACAACAAAATACATAACCAATGAGGTTCTATGTAGTGTCCCAAATGAAAAAAATTTGGAACAAGCACTTCACATAGAATTATCATGCACTTAACAGAAGATTGCCATGTAAATACCCAAATACTGTGAAAATTCTATCACTACAACAACTGATTTATTTTACCTACTTATTTCTCATTAAGTTATTTATGAAAAACCCTTCAGTAAATATTAAAATAAATTCTGTTGCAGATATCACACCATAATACAAAAACAAACACATGCACAAGAATCAACACATCAACACAGATATTTTGGACAATTGTCCCTGGAAAAATCCAATGTGGGAAAACCGGTGCAGCAGAGCAAGATTTTATTATTCAGCAATTCTTCAGTACCACTGGGTGCCAAACTAGCTTACCCAACAGAGAAAAAATTCTCCAGCACTTCTCTTAGTCTTAGCGTCAGGCTTGCTGGCCTCTGTGCAACTCCTAGACCATTTGCATCATCCCCTGCATCTCCGCGTCAGCACTGGGCCTCTCTGCGTCACACACGCAGGCCCTCCATTGGCTGCACAGTCTGCTGCCTCTGCGTCTGCCTCTCTAACCTCTGCACTGGTCTTCTGGTGATGTTTTCGACTCTCTGTTCCATACCCACTGCCTCTTGCTTCTCTCCAGACCACTAGTTCAAATTTCTCAGCTAACTCGCTCCAGAAATCGAACTAATTGGTCTCCCTCAGTGTGTCCTCCAACTGACCCTCAAGCCTCTTCTTATACTTTTCTTGTTGGTCCTTCAACAATCGAGATTAAATCTCTAATCAATGGCTAAGATTACCATAACTTTTGGAACCTTCTAACCCAGTTTTATATTAATACCCATTAATATTTTATTTTTAATGAGTTTAGACTTGGAACTCCATTAAAAATATTAATTATTTTAATATTTCCCAAACCAGTTAGAATCCGCCCAAACCATTTTTGGGTCTTGGAGATCTCGTGTGCCTTAGCCTCTCCAACAAATTTCATGGCTAGAGCACATTTAATGCTACCTCAAATCAACACTCCCTCTTAGCGAGGAATGTGCACTAGTAATACTCCGTACTGAACATTACTCTGACTATACGGCACCAGTACCTGTGCTGATGCTAGGCCTCCTTTCCCAACATCCTCTGCACTGCTGCATCCTGTATTGCTGCCTATGGCTCTGCTTTTGCCACTACTGCATCCATACTGTAGCTCCCTCTTCATTCGTTTTGTTGCTGGTCATTTATCCCAACATTGCATTTGCATTGCAATTCCCTCTACGTCCGTGCTACTGTTGGTCCTTTTTCCCAACACTACATAGTCATTAAGGCTTTCATGCACCCTTTAGGGTATAAATCCGTAAAGGGTTGGTATCAGGCTCTCGGCTCAATTCATCGTAAAGTCTTGTATCTGGGAGTGATCGAGTTACACTCTTTAATAGAATGATGTTCATCTTTAATGGTCATACTATTAAGGTTAGAGAGGGTTTATCAGTTAACCATTAATAGAATGACTTTAAAGAGAAGGTCAGACTATTGGAGGTGGCAACTATAACTTAGGTGTCAAAGTCAGGAGTCACATTTTTTATGTCAGGATTTTGATAAATTTTGCCGGTGTAATGTGCGCTGTTGGAGGCTTTAGGGTTGTTGGCGGGTAAAGGATTGGTTGGATGTTGGCGGGGTTAAGGGCTGTTGGCGGGGTTAAGGGATGTTGGCGGGGTTAAGCGCTGTTGGCAGGTAAAGGATTGGAATTGTCTGAAGTCTACATGTCTCATCTATAAAAGATAAGGTTCTTGGAGGGCTTTGAGGGATGTTTGGTTGGAAGGTGGGGTGATGGGGAACCATCAAGGCTGGCCGAAGGCTCAAGGATGGCCGAAGGTTCAAGGCTCAAGGCTCAAGGCTGGCCGAAGGCTCAAGGCTCGCTGAAGGCTCATTTGAGCCTGCCTTGCTTTCAAATTAGATTTGGGTCATCCGCAAATCTTCATCACCTGGCAAGGCAGGCTCAAATGAGCCTTCAGCTAGCCTTGAGCCTTCGTCCAACCTTCGGCCAGCCTTGAGCCTTCGGCCAACCTTCGACTAGCCTTGATGGTGCCCCATCACCCCACCTTCCAACCAAACATCCCTCAGAGCCCTCCAAGAACCTTATCTTTTATAGATGAGACATGTAGACTTCAGACAACTCCAATCCTTTACCCGCCAACAGCCCTTAACCCCGCCAACAGCCAACCAATCCTTTACCCGCCAACAACCCTAAAGCCTCCAACAACCCACATTACACCGGCAAAATTTATCAAAATCTTGACATAAAAAATGTGACTCCTGACTTTGACACCTAAGTTACAGTTGCCACCTCCAATAGTCTGACCTTCTCTTTAAAGTCATTCTATTAATGGTTAACTGATAAACCCTCTCTAACCTTAATAGTATGACCATTAAAGATGAACATCATTCTATTAAAGACTGTAACTCGATCACTCCCGGATACAAGACTTTAGGATGAATTGAGCCGAGAGCTTGATACCAACCCTTTACGGATATAAATCCGTAAAGGGTTGGTATCAAGCTCTCGGCTCAATTCATCCTAAAGTCTTGTATCCGGGAGTGATCGAGTTACAGTCTTTAATAGAATGATGTTCATCTTTAATGGTCATACTATTAAGGTTTAACTGAATCTTCATCTTCATCCTTCATCAGTTAACCAAGTTAATAGAATGACTTTAAAGAGAAGGTCAGACAATTGGAGGTGGCAACTGTAACTTAGGTGTCAAAGTCAAGAGTCAGGAGTCAGGACTCACATTTTTTATGTCAGGAGTCACATTTTTATGTCAGGATTTTGATAAATTTTGTCGGTGTAATGTGGGCTGTTGGAGGCTTTAGGGTTGTTGGCGGGTAAAGGATTGGGTTGGTTGTTGGTGGGGTTAAGGGCTGTTGGCGGGTAAAGGATTGGAGTTGTCTGAAGTCTACATGTCTCATCTATAAAAGATAAGGTTCTTGGAGGGCTCTGAGGGATGTTTGGTTGGAAGGTGGGGTGATGGGGCACCATCAAGGCTGGCCGAATGTTGGTCGAAGGCTCAAGGCTGGCCGAAGGTTGGCCGAAGGCTCAAGGCTGGCTGAAGGCTCATTTGGCCTGCCTTGCTTTCAAATTAGATTTGGGTCATCCACAAATCTTGCCGGGTGATGAAGATTTGCGGATGACCCAAATCTAATTTGAAAGCAAGGCAGGCTCAAATGAGCCTTCAGCCAGCCTTGAGCCTTGAGCCTTGAACCTTCGGCCAGCCTTGAGCCTTCGGCCAGCCTTGATGGTGCCCCATCACCCCACCTTCCAACCAAACATCCCTCAGAGCCCTCCAAGAACCTTATCTTTTATAGATGAGACATGTAGACTTCAGACAACTCCAATCCTTTACCCGCCAACAGCCCTTAACCCCGCCAACATCCAACCCAATCCTTTACCCGCCAACAACCCTAAAGCCTCCAACAGCCCACATTACACCGGCAAAATTTATCAAAATCCTGACATAAAAATGTGACTTCTGACATAAAAAATGTGACTCCTGACTCTTGACTTTGACACCTAAGTTACAGTTGCCACCTCCAATAGTCTGACTTTCTCTCTAAAGTCATTCTATTAACTTGGTTAACTGATGAAGGATGAAGATGAAGATTCAATTAACCCTTAATAGTATGACCATTAAAGATGAACATCATTCTATTAAAGACTGTAACTCGATCACTTCCAGATACAAGACTTTAGGATGAATTGAGCCGAGAGCTGATACCAACCTTTTGACGATTTAATTCCCTAAAGGGTGCACGAAAACTTTAATGACTTTTTTGCCTTGCCGGGTGATGAAGATTTGCAGATGACCCAAATCTAATTTGAAAGCGAGGCAGGCTCAAATGAGCCTTCAGCCAGCCTTGAGCCTTCGGCCAACCTTCGGCCAGCCTTGAGCCTTTGGCCAGCCTTGATGGTGCCCCATCACCCCACCTTCCAACCAAACATCCCTCAGAGCCCTCCAAGAACCTTATCTTTTATAGATGAGACATGTAGACTTCAGACAACTCCAATCCTTTACCCGCCAACAGCCCTTAACCCCGCCAACATCCCTTGACCCCACCAACAGCCCATAACCCCGCCAACATCCAACCAATCCTTTACCCGCCAACAACCCTAAAGCCTCCAACAGCGCACATTACACCGGCAAAATTTATCAAAATCCTGACATAAAAAATGTGACTCCTGACTTTGACACCTAAGTTACAATTGCCACCTCCAATAGTCTGACCTTCTCTTTAAAGTCATTCTATTAATGGTTAACTGATAAACCCTCTCTAACCTTAATAGTATGACCATTAAAGATGAACATCATTCTATTAAAGAGTGTAACTCGATCACTCCCGGATACAAGACTTTAGGATGAATTGAGCCGAGAGCCTGATACCAACCCTTTACGGATTTATACCCTAAAGGGTGCACGAAAGCCTTAATGACTTTCTCTCAAATGGGTTGGAATCATCCTCAAATACTCATCACCCGGCAAGGCAGGCTCAAATGAGCCTTCGGCCAGCCTGAGCCTTCGGCCAACCTTCGGCCAGCCTTGAGCCTTGAACCTTCGGCTAGCCTTGAACCTTCAGCCAGCCTTGAGCCTTCGGCCAGCCTTGATTGTGCCCCATCACCCCACCTTCCAACCAAACATCCCTCAGAGCCCTCCAAGAACCTTATCTTTTATAGATGAGACATGTAGACTTCAACACTCAACCAATCCTTTACCCTCCAACAGCCCTAAACCCCACCAACATCCATAAACCCCGGCAAAATTGAGCAAAAACTCCTAACCAAAAAAATTGAATCCTGACAACGGACACCGGACTCCTTCAATAGCTGATACCAGCAGGGCGGCGAGGGAAACCAGACACTTTTATTCAATTATGGAAACTCACCTAAGAATCACTCTACCACCATCTGTCAGTTTTACTGACGACAACATGGGACTTTGTAACTACCCTAACAGAGCATAGGGTAGGTAAAACAAACGACAAACTGACCATCGTCGGACGCCATTAGCCTTCGTTCCGTTCCCCACCTAGATGAGGGCTTCACAAGAATACAACGCACTGTCACTCCTCCACCTTCACCCATACATCCCTCCTCAACACTCCCACGGCGACATGCAGGGGCTTCATTACTGCGCATGCTAGGAGAGCAGTGATAATTAACGGATTCCTTTCCGGAACTCCAGCTAAATCAACCTTCGAAGTGCCTTCAGACCTGACAGCTTGAAGATCATCCCTTTGCCATACCTCAGATGGAACCTCACGGGAGAGACAGCGCACTGCCACTCCTCACCTCCATCTGTCCCCTCCAACAACATGCCACTTGTGGTGGGAGACTCATTGCTTACTCATGAGAAGAGGGACCGGCTTTTGGAAATTTCCAGGACTCAGCTTCAAATCAGTTGGTTATTTTTTTCTTCCTTACTTCGTTTTATTCCCTAAAGGGTGCACACTTTTTTTGTGCACCCTTTAGGGAATAAAACGAAGTAAGGAAGAAAAAAATAACCAACTGATTTGAAGCTGAGTCCTGGAAATTTCCACAAGCCGGTCCCTCTTCTCATGAGTAAGCAATGAGTCTCCCACCACAAGTGGCATGTTGTTGGAGGGGACAGATGGAGGTGAGGAGTGGCAGTGCCCTGTCTCTCCCGTGAGGTTCCATCTGAGGTATGGCAAAGGGATGATCTTCAGGCTGTCATGTCTGAAGGCACTTCAAAGCAATGTTGCACGAAGCGGGAGCGAAGCGGAAGCGCGGAGCGCGGAAGCGTCATTTTCCAAAAATCTAGGAAGCGAAGCGTCTGCTATATATATATATATTTTTATATTTTTTTGCATTTATACTCAAAACAAACATCCCAAATACCAAATTAATTGTAGAAGACATGAAAACATGCATATTTTTGCATAAATCAAGATAGATATGGCATCCATGATTCCATTGTAGTTACTAGTATGTACAACAATCATCTATATTCTAGCTATTACAAACATACATCAAATTTTTAAGCATATTATAAAACATAAAACATTTAAGCATATTATAAAACATAAAACATAGAGCATATTATGATTTATCTAGCAAGTGAGCCACTGTAGGCGTCTGTGCATTAAAATTGATAAATTTCTTGCTTAAATTGTAGTTAGTAAATTTTAGAACAAATTCGAAATTTAATTTGGATATTATATTCTGTTTTGGGCATTACATGAATTTAGCAATTCAATTGTAAAATTAAATGGGAAAATTTTGATTTAAGCATTACATTATATCATCGAAACTCTGAAGTGCCTTGATCGAATTTCTATGTATGTGATGCAAAGTCCTTATCCTTGTAATATCATTGTTATGCGTCAAGACTTTGACAGTGAAACCTTCTCACCGAACCCTTATCATTGAGACTGTGTTAGGTACCAAGATCTTCTTATTGTGATGAAAACTTTCTCACTGTTGTGATACCAAATTTGTATCACTGTAGTTATACCAAAATCTATTGATGACTGTTCTTACTGTTGACTCTTGAGGCACCAAGACTGTGGTAGCACAAAACCTTTAATCTGCATTACCTTACTGTGGTACCCAAATTTTATTTCAGAGATAATTCGAGTTTCTGTGACTGCATCACTGCACTGAAGTGTGATCAATGTAATATCACCGAAGTGTGATCACTGTAATATCACCGAAGTGTGATCACTGTAATAGCATCGAAATCAAGGTAGCATCGAAACTGTGATAGGAATAACAAGGTAGCATCGAAACTGTGATAGGAATAACATTGAGTCACTGTAATACATAACAGAACTGTCTCCATTGCAATCCGCATTCTCAAAAACCAGGAAGCGCATTAAAATTTTGGAATCGCGCTTCGGAAAAAATGGAATCGCGCTTCCTAGGGCGCTTCCGGAACGCTTCTGTACGGGACGCGATTCCGGCCTAGGATCCGGGGGGGGGGGCGCTTCCTGCAACACTGCTTCAAAGGTTGATTTAGCTGGAGTTCCGAAAAGGAATCCGTTAATTATCCCTGCTCTCCCAGCATGCGCGCTAATGAAGCCCCTGCATGTCGCCGTGGGAGTGTTGAGGAGGGATGTATGGGTGAAGGTGGAGGAGTGACAGTGCGCTGTATTCCTGTGAAGCCCTCATCTAGGTGGGGAACGGAACGAAGGCTAATGGCGTCCGACGATGGTCAGTTTGTCGTTTGTTGTACCTACCCTACGCTCTGTTAGGGTAGTTACAAAGTCCCATGTTGTCGTCAGTAAAACTGACAGATGGTGGTAGAGTGATTCTTAGGTGAGTTTCCATAATTGAATAAAAGTGTCTGGTTTCCCTCGCTGCCCTGTTGGTATCAGCTATTTGAAGGAGTCCGGTGTCCGTTGTCAGGAATCAATTTTTTTGGTTAGGAGTTTTTGCTCAATTTTGGCAGGGTTTATGGATGTTGGTGGGGTTAGGGCTGTTGGAGGGTAAAGGATTGGTTGAGTGCTGAAGTCTACATGTCTCATCTATAAAAGATAAGGTTCTTGGGGGGCTCTGAGGGATGTTTGGTTGGAAGGTGGGGTGATGGGGCACCATCAAGGCTGGCCGAAGGCTCAAGGTTGGCCGAAGGTTCAAAGCTCAATTGACTTCCATAGGAGCCACGCCGGATCAGGAATTGATGGTGAGGACAGCCCTGAATGCAGTGTCAGAAGACTAGGAGGTATTTGTCCAGAGTATACTGGGTAGAGGGACACTTCCACCTTGAGGTGAGATGTGAGCGGCTCTTCACCAAGAAGAGATCAGATGGCAGACAAAGGGGGAAGCACTAGTAAAGGGATCAGAGTCAAAAAGGAAGAGGAGGAAGATGTTGCCCTAGCATCTGAGGGAAAGCAAGAAAAGCGGAAGAAGAAAGATCTCTCCAAGGTCAAGTGCTTCCACTGTGGGGAGCTGGGTCATTATGCGACCTAGTGCCCATGTAAGAAGAGTAAGGGAGAGTCTTCCGAGACTAAGGCAGCGCCAACAAGGGCAGAGAAGGAAGTGGAGATAGACGATGATTGTGCCATGAGTGCACACGCACCACTTGAGCGGAAGTGGGGAGACATCGAGCTGTAGTGAGGCGAACTGTAGGCGATGAGGGGCAGGATCCTCGAGGTACCCAGCCTCTTGGATTAGACCTTGCTACCGGAGCCCCGAAGAGGAGTAGCAGGATTGTCTGATGTGGGTAGAGATGGATGCGGATGGAGTAGCAGAGAGAGCTACAGTGCAGGAGTCCCGAGAAGGCTAGCAAGAGGCACAGGAGTGTTGCACCAGTGCAGGATGGCACAGAGAGGTGTGCAATAATGCGAGATGCAGGGAGTTGTTGCAACAACACAGAGGTCAGAGAGGGAGCACTTGTCAGTGGAAGAGGGAGCTTCAGCATCAAGAGGGTCTCTAGCCCAACAGTGAGGTCAGAGTTTGGAGATCAGTTACTTACTTCTCAGTAACTGAGTTGCAGTGCAGTAGTGAGTAGCACGATGCAGCATGATGAGAGGAGTTGCAGTGCGGATGCAGTGTTGGGAGAAAGGACCAGCAATAGCACAGATGCAGAGGGAGTCATCGTACAGATGCATCAGTGGCAATGGCAGAATCGTGGGCGACAGTACAGGATACAACAATGCAGAGAATGGTGGGCAGCAGGCCTAGCATCAGCACAGGGACTAATGCCAGATAATCAGAGTAATACTCAGTGAGGAGTATTGCTAGAGCACAGTCCTTGCTAAGGAGTGTTGATTTGTGGTAGCATCGGATGTGCTCTAGCCACGAAATTTTGTGGAGAGGCTGGGGCACATGCGATCTCCAATGCCCAGAAAGGGTTTGGGCAGATTTTAAATAGTTTAGGAGATATTAAAGTATTTAATATTTTTAATGGAGTCCCTAAGTCTAAACTTAGGGAAATTAAAATATTAATGTGGATTAATATAAAATTGTGTTAGAATGGTCGAAAAGACATGGATCAAGCCAGATCTAATCTTAGCCGTTGATTAGGGACTTAATCTCGGTCGTTCATATGTCAACGAGAAAGTATAAGAGGAGGCTTGAGGGTCACTTGGAGAACACACTAGATGATCAGTCATTCTATTTTTTAGAGCGAGGTTTGCTAATAGAGATAGAATCAGTGATCGGAGTTGCAATTGAGGGGTAGTCAGTACAGAGAGAGAGAGGCAGAGATAGTGCCGGGAGATCAGCACAGGATCCAGAGAGAGTGACGCAGTAGTAGCCAGGGCTCACGCAGGGCCACGCAGAGGTAGCAAGGAGCTGTGCAGTGCTTTAGAGAGGCCAGCGTTGCTGACGCAGAGGGCCAGAAGGTTGACATAGGGCCAGCGCTGGGTAGAGAGACGCTGACGCAGTCTAGAGAGAGGCTGACACTGGGGTTTCTAGGGAAGATTGGAGCTGAGGAGTTGCCAGAGGGTTTATACAGGGTTTCAGCCGGGACATTTGTCTAAGACTGAGAAGTACTACGGCCAAGGGCATTCTCTGTGGGGTAAGCCAGATTTGGCACCTAGATTGTACTCTGAAATTGCTTAATAAGAAAACCCTCAGATAGCTGCACCGATTTTCTCGCATTGGGTTTTTCCGAGGACATTGGTCCAAAAATAATGGTGTCATTTTGTGTGCTTGTCTCTGTTTCCTTCAGTTGATGATCTGTAATATGTTGAGCATGCACTAGTGTTTATTTTCAGTATTTACATTGTAAATAACTTGTTAAGTAACAGAATAAGTAGGTAGGAATAAATCAGTAAAGTGCATGGAGGGTTTCTAACTAGTAGACTTAGAAACTTCAATAGATCATTGGAGTAGCCATGGGTCTGCAGTCCTCCATCCGAATCTCTTCAAGATTTCTGTAGCATATCTCCCTTGCCCAAGGAAGATCTCCCACTTTTGCTGCCAAACTTCCAACCCCAAGAAAAAATGCATTCGTCCCAAATCCTTCATGTCGAATTCTGTGGCTAGATTCTTCTTGCAGTCCTCGATGAGCCTGGATGATCCTGTGTACTAAGAAACGATAAACCCACAAATTGCACGAAATCTCATTAAAGGATCACAACATGAGGAACAGTTAGAAATGCAGCAACAAAATCCATCTTTATTATATAGAGATATATGCTAATACAATAACTGGGAACAACCATCTGGCCTCCAAACTGAAACAGGAAATCAATCACTACACCTGTGGATTCTGAATGAATCCACCAAGGGGAGAGATGGGTGCTTGCCCACTCACTGAATCACCCGAGGGTTTCCATTCTGGGGCTACTGCTGAAGTAAAGAACTGAGTTCTCAATCCCTCACCACAAAGACAATACACAAATCCAAGATGTCTCCAAATGACCTTCTCCTCCTCTTTTATAGATCTCATGGATAGATCTCCAAGCCTCTAGAAGCATCTTTACTTTAGAGTATTCATTTTCTGAAAGATACTCTTCCATACTTTTGACAGCTTCAAAAGACTGCTCATCCTTTGCAAAACCTTCCTTTGTTAGTGACCAATCATCAGATGTCCTTTCTCCTTTTGCTAAATCTTTTGCATAGACTTCTTCTTTCTTAACATCTTTCAATAGATGCCCTTCTTCTTCAATACATTTTGCCTTGTTGTCCCTCTGTAACCCTTCTTTCAGAGCTATCCTTGTCTCATCATCTGCATTAATATTCTCCTGCATTTGTTCTTCATCAATAACATTAATCAAATTCATTAGATTACCTCTATGAGACAATATTCCTTCATTCTTCATCAAAATAAGATCTTGATCTTCCATCTCTATGACAACGTTAAATCACTGTCTTCTCTCATTGAGTAGCTCATCCATAGACTCTTTTTGGTGTAACCAGTCAAATTCTTCCTCTTCTAAGAAATATTCTTTGTCACCTTTCACTTCAAGATCCATCCTAAAGACATCTTCACAAAGTTGCTTTTCTCCTGCAATACCTGCAATCATACACAAATTATCAGTTTTAAAAACATGAGACCTTGTGGTCTTACTTGATGCTTTAGTCATCATATCTCCTTGCTTTTTGAATTCTCATAATTATTCATAAGATCTTCCACAGATCTCTAGTCTTCATCTTTACTCAGACTTTCACCCTGTTCTGCTTCACAAATGGAAACTTCCATTTCCAACTCAACTTCTCTGAGTTATTCCACCAGCGAATTCACTTGCCTCTGTTGTAGCCTTCTTTGTAACTTAAACCACTTCACTGCCTTTTTCCTCAAGACCCAACCTTGTTTTTGGTTTTCCTCTAGTAGCATCTTTAGTACATTGAGTTGTTCTTTTAACTCTGCAATCTCCTTGTCATGCTCCTCTTAGCTCATTCTCTTGCCATTTGCCTCTGCATCCTCCTCCTTCACTTTTCTTCTGCTGTGGTTTTCCCTCAAAACCTCTATTATCGCTGTTATGACTATCAATAGTCATCTTCTTCTCTATCTTCATGAGTTGCTCACTCACTTACTATGAGCTGCATTAAAGCCTTTACAACAACAAGTCCTCCCTGCTGCCACTTACCTCACCAAGCTCTCCTCTTGTACTTGGTATTTTGGCAAGCACTTGGTTCTCTATTCTCTGGAACCTCTTTGAGCACTTCTCTCTACTCCTTCTAGGCTTCAACTCATGTACACCTTTTAAGAACACAACTGTCCTCTTGTACTTCAATCACAAATGAAATACTAGGTTCTAACCACCTCTTCTTTCACTCAGAAACTCTTACCAGCTTTCTTCATCCCTTAGCAATTCTACCCACATCCTCTATGGAGTTGCCTTTATGATCTTTCTGTAAGCTGCAACAAAACCTTTGCAGTAACAAGTCTCCTTCTTGCTACACACATGCTTCACTAAGCTTCTCTCCTCTGAGCTCAGTCTTTTGACATTTCTCTCGTTCTCTCCTCTGTAACCAATTGAGCATTCTTTGCTCTAGGTTGCTGCAATCTTCTCACCTTCTTATGGCGCTACCTTCAAGACCTCTGCATGATCTTGTTCTACCATTCACTTGCACTTTGAATGGATTGTTCTCTGTTTCCTTTGCATCTGCAAATTCTGCTACACTTTATCTTTGTGTGCCTACTGTTTGTCAGATTTAAAATCTGATCTCCTCTTGCCTATATACATACCTTCAAAACATAACTCTGTTTTAAGTTTTCTCAAAGAATTCTTACACGCAGAATTTCCTTGTTCTACTCTGATACCAAATGATGTCAGCCCAAGCTGCATATACCCCAATGATGCAGCCTAAGCTGCATATACCCACAGTATGCAATTAAGATTGCATGTCACACTATGTGTGTACATGTCCCAGGAATTTTAAATATTCCTTTGTCAAAGTAAAACTTTCACAAATCAAGTTTAAGGCTCTTTAATTAAACTCTACGCGGAAACATTCATTTAACTATCCACAGGTTATAACTTTGGGTTACTTTTCACCTCCGACGTTTATCAACCATACCCTAGTCTTTAGACTTTGGTTAAACTCAAACTTAACCCATAAAACATTAATCTGCTTATTTTTTTATAATTTCCATATAAAAGAAATATCTCATAAACCACACTTAAACCTTACTTTTCCGCCATTCCACAAACCTTTGCACATACATCGATGCTCTCCTTAGCGCATTAAATCTCCGCCGTCGATCTCATTCCTCGATTCAACGGTTATCACATCACCCGATCACTAACTAGCTTAGCCAATCTCCACCATTGATCTGTCTCATCTGATCCAACGGCTATCGCGTCATCCGCTCGCCAACAAACTTGGTTGATAAGCACCGTTGATCAATCCTGCTCGATCCAACGGTTATCGCGCAATCTCGTGCAGATATTTGCATGACCGATATCAGATTAGAAGCACGCAAGAAAAGTGGTTTTCTCTCTCTATCATTTGCTACATGTCAGCCGCTAAAGGTAATCGTGTGAAATTTTGAATGACCGCTTACCACCTTTAGGGCGTGCGAGAAACTGCTTACCCCTTGCGAATACTACTCCATCCTTCTACTAACACATGGTGTTAATCTCTGCCATTCATCTTCTTGACTTTATTTCGCGTGACTTAACATATCCGTCTATCGCACACAATCTCGTCTGTTGATCTGATGGATCCAACGGTTCCTGTGCACTGTTACGTTCTTTTGGTTCTTAATGTGTAATCACCCATTCAGCTTTCTGCCTGTGTATTTGTCTTCGCCTCACGATCTTCACTTGTTTTGATCTCGATCTCTGCTCACGCCTTTATGCTTCCTTCACCTTCGCTGTAACATTAAAGGCTTTCTCCAATACTGTCTGTGTGTAAAACCATAACACTCCTCTCTGCGCTCTCTCCGATTCTGCACACCTACAACTTACGTTACACAGAATTACTCAAGCTCACACATAACTTATAATTCAAATACACATCACACAAACTCAGAATCGGGTTATCTGTATTAATAAACAACCATTACACAGGAATTTCTTCCTCGGCCTGATTTTCAATATCAGTGGCCTTTCCTTTCCTACCCGTAAGCCTAAATGACTGACTCTCTGACTCCTGACTGACTCGCTTACTCTCTACCTGACTAGTATGCCTTTTAGGCTTACATTTATACAAAAGGTTCTGTTTAACCAATTCTGGTTCAGATCCTTAATCTGCTAAACTAAATCCTGAATATCCTCTAAGTCCACTTTTAACTCCAGTAATCCCTAAGAATCCTCTCTAGTTCCACGAATCATGACACCACTTCTTAGTCTAAGACTTACAATTGATTTCCAACTCTCTCAATCTCCACTAATCACTCATCATCGCTCACGTTTTCCTACATTCGAGGGCATATACAAATATCCTCACAATATCTAATTAATTCCTATTCCAATCACTCAAAACATTAATAATTGCATTCATAGGAATCCAACTTCCTTGAAAACACAAGCCCCCCTAAGCTAACTAGAACATAACGAAATTGCTGAGCTGTATGCTCTTGCATCAGATGACAACACGCAATTAAGTTTGCAAGCCAAAATAATAGTACTTGAAAGTGAAATCAACCATTTATGACAATAATTAAACCACAAGATGAGTCAATTTCCAAGTACAAGAAAAATTAAACTTGTTGCAAAATTAAAAGGAATTACAATGCTTGCATCCAAAGTGCCTCTTGAAATAAGATTTGCATGTGAGACTTTAAACCATCAAGATAGCAAGAAATTTAAGAACTTTGCAAACAAAGCAAATATGATTGAATGTTGTTCTTGGTTCATTTTATTAATTAGTGCTAAGGCAAAGTTACAATTGAACTCTAATCCTTAGACCTCATGCTCGCCCAAATGTTTGGATCTCATAATGAGGAGTCAATAGAAGTGGAGGATCCCTAAAAGTCTATTCAACCAACTTAAGTTGGAGGTAAGTTTTAATGAGGGTTGGGGCCTTCCTATACTAAAATGCCTAGATGAAGTGCAAATTGTGTTAATTCCCCAAATTAAACTGATGCTTCATGCAAATGCTTCAAAGAAAAATAGTTTGCAAAACTTGAGAGCATATGCATGTGGGAATTTAAATACAAGATTAGTAAAAATTTGCATGTGGAGTGAAATGTATTGATTTTAAGCATGCACAATATGAAATAAAAATGCTAGAAAGTTAAGAAAAAAACTAAAAGCAAGATTAGGCCACCCATAAGAATCCCTCCTCTAAATGAGGAAGGGGGATGCCATGGAAAAAATCCCAAGGTCCCTCCAACAATTCTTTTTATTTTGTATGTGTTTAAAGCGGGTAAAAATGCCTCTAAGAGGGCAGCCCACGATACGAGAGAAATCCTTACAAAAATGGGACTCTAACAAAGCTAAACTCTCTCCCCAAAAATATAACAACAACAAACTTGAAGGCCCACGGCCTAGATGAGTTTGCAACTCTCTCCCAAGTGCTTATGGCCTCCCTAGAAATCAGTCTTTGGGCAGCGTGAGGGGATCCTGCATACACACAAGTGAGTAGTTTTCCAAAGCTTCTCCTCAAGCTTCTTGCTGCCCAATGCTCAAGCCTATTGGCTGCAAAACACAAAAAAAATACCAATTGTCAGTGTGAAATTAGAAAAAATAAACCAAAACTAAACTTAGAATTTAATTTACAAAGTACTAACTCAAGTAATGGGAGTGAACCCTCATACTTGCCTAGCTTTAGAAATGACTCTTGAATAGGAGATATAACTTTGGAAAAACTAGAACCAAAGAAGTATTTTGAATTTTAAACGGATGATCAAGTAGCTATAGACTAAGAAAATTCATTTTTGCTCTTTCGTTGGATGGAAAACTTGGAGCGAAAAAATCGTTGAGTCTTGGATCAATGTGACTCTAGGAGTGAGTTGATCTAATTGAGATTTCTCCCACTTCCAGATAGATTCCTACACACAATACAAAAAATCTTTCCTACACACTTGAACATGTATTAGTTTGCACAAGATTAGAGCAATATAATGAATAAGATAAACTATGCATTTCTCCTAAAATGAATTGGCAAGCTTATGCCTAGAATACTACTCTAAATAAATGATATGTGCAAGATAGCTTGCACACATCAATCCAAGTATGATGACAAGCATAAACTAATATTAATTCAACATGAGAAAGAAATTAAACACAATAGCAGTAATATGAAAGGACTTCACTTCATAACGCCAAGAGAACACTAGCCAAATAGCCTCAAAGTCTTGATTATATTAAGAAAGTATGCAAGTACAAAATGACAGAGTTTCCTCAAACCCAATAGCTTATTACCTGATACAATATGAGATCCATTGGCTCTATTATATAGAGAGTTGGGAGCAAATCCCAATGAAGAATGACAATGAAAAATGACATTGAAGCCAATCCCAATGTAGAAATGATTAAACAAGTGGCATGAGGTGACAATCCCAAAGAGAAATTCGAATTTGTTGAATGGAGCTCCAATGCCAAGTGTAAAAATCGAATTTTGGCAAGTGGACATCATTTTCTTCTTCCCTTATGTGCCAAATTCGAATTTTATGATGGAATGACAAGTGTATATGGGTGGTAACCCATGTGGGGACAATTTCCCACAAAAATCTCCACCAAATATTCTCCCAAATCCTCCAAGATGTGCATTAATTTCACAAATTCGAATTTCCATGTAAGCAATTTTCTCATTTAATGTCAGAAATTCGATTTTATTTGAGCGCATGCCCTTTTCTTAATTTTAAGAGTCCACATCAACTTGGGACTTCACTTTAACTGCGCCATAATTTTCCACCTCATTTCCACAACATTTAGCATGTATGGATATTCATTTTTCTTCATTTATTTAATTTATGGCTTTAATTATCAGAGTTCCCACTAATCCTAAGAAAAGTGGGTTTTGAGAATTCAAAACACATTTTTAACCCATCAAAGTGTGTCGTAGTAGAAAGCTAAGGGCGAGAGGTGCAAATTTCATTACTCATACCCCATACAATTTCTATAGACATCACTTGTTACATTACAAATACAATTTAATTAGCAATTTCCGCAGTGCAGAAAATCTAAAAAATTAAAAAATATCTACTTAGACCTAACCAAATTCCACAAATTTTTTTGTGTGATCTAATATGGTAATATACATTAACTCTAGACACTAAGATGTGTTAGGGGCTTAACCTTCAAACCGTCTCCTCGGCTTTGGGTTAAAGCGTGAGTGAAAAATCCCAAAAAATTATCGACCTCTGAAAAAAAAGGGATAATTAACGAGACAAAAAAACACTCCAAGGTGTACTCATTTTCTGATCGAGTCCCAACATCCTAGGCCTATCACAGACTCAAAAACTCATTATTACTAGTATCACTTATTACAATTCCCTGCAAGGTGTGGAATCTGGGTACAAAAAAGATGATGAGAAGATAGTAGTGTTGAAAAACTCTGTTGACTGATGACATCTGATGGTACAAGTGTCTTCTAGATCATCCTTGGGCATGGAGTCTTCATATAATCAACAGGTGCCACTCCAGTGGTCAACATTTGGCTCCATATGGGGATGCATGCTAGATACAAAGTGATAGTGTGCAAGAACCTGGAATCTGTATCAACTGACAAAAGACATATATCAGCAGTATCCATTCAAAATATCATCAAATGAAATAAAGTACAGAAATGAAGAAATGGAAATTTATTCTAAGAGCATAAATGACAATTTATTCATGAAATAAAACTAATTAAACAAAAATGACAAGGGATAAGGTTAGAAATATGATACAAAAAGATGCACCATGGCATCAGATGTCCTTAATGAAGTTTTTGCTGAGAACCTGCTTACTTTTGGGTAGATCCATGGGTGGTTTTTCTGATGTGCCATTTCCAATTTTGAATATCTTAGGACTTTGATTTGTCCCAACACTGTGTTGTAGATGGTCATCAGATTTACCAAATCTTTTCTGCTTTTTTCTTTTCTTTGTAATAGATTGTGATGTTGATGTTGAGGTGATCAAAGTAGACCTTTCTGCTCGATCTTGAAGATGCTCTGATGGAAAATTTGATGTATCAAAGACTTCTTTGACCTACCTTTGTCCATTCTGCTTCTGCTCTGACATGGGTGATGGATCAATCTCATAAGTGTAAACCTGATTCCCCTCAGTTTCTTCGCTATCCAGGTCTCCATCAATTAACCATTTTTCAATGGAGTAAATGACCTCCTCATAATGAGATGAAGATTGCTTCAGTGGATCAGGAGGCTTATGATTTGTTTCTTTGTTCTCTTCCCATTCATCATTTAACCTAAGTTGGAATTTTTGTACTTGTAATCTTTCCATTTCATCCAACCTATTCTTAAAAGTGACCTAATTAGACTTCATAACACTTATTTCCTTGTCATGATTTGTTTCCATAGTGTTGATTAATTGCACTTGTTTTTCTTCCATGGTGAGAAACCTATTTTGAAAACTGACCATTTGATTCGAATGATTTACTTCCGTGGCCTTTATTGCTTGTGCATGATTTTCCTGCATGGTCTTAATGAGTTGAGCTTGGTTGAGTTGCATATCCTGAATAATTTGAGTCAACCCCTTGATGAGATCATTATCATTCTCATTTGCTTTCGCTTTGATCTTTCTTTCATCTCCATATTTTTCTTCAAAGGCATCAATGATTGATTCTAGAGAATCAAAACTGTTAGCAGGTAATTCTATGAACCAATCCATTGCATTTCCATCCAATGAAAAGATGAAAAGTCTCATTTTAACATCTTCATGGTTAATATCATGCTACCATTTTCTCACACAAAGGTGGAAATTCCTAAGGTGAGTTTCTGTATTGATGGCATGGTTACCTAGAAAACTAGGCAACTCTTCAATAGCCTCAATGGCTTCATTCGGAACGAAATTCGAATAGCTTGAAATGTTAATAAAATCATAAGGGGCGAACAAATCATTATGATGTCATGCTCACTTGACCTTGAAAAAGCAAATGGATACCAAAGAGAGGCTCCTGTCCAAGATTAGTAAGAAATCTACAAGAAGCAAGCTTCAAGCAGAAATCCTTGCAGAAAATGAAATAAGTGGAGTCGCCACTTGAACAAGAATATAACTCTAAAATCCAACATGCAAAAACCAAAAGTTAGTCGTATTTCCCAGGTACAAGAAAGCTTGTCCCTGACGACAGCGCCAAAAATTCTGACCCTGCCGTCTACACCTACCTACAAGTCATTGAGAAAAGCCTTCAACCCCACATGGTGTGGTTGGAACTTGGTGGCATGGAACTCAGAGAAGGGGTTGTCACACTAATCCCGACTCTCTCTGTTTGAGCTATCTTCTAGATTAGCTAAGGGGAGTGGTCTCTGATGAAAAGTTAAGTTAAAAAGATGTGAGTTTCTAGGAGAATTGTTAAAGTTAAATAGATTATTTCTTTAAGATTTATAAGCAAATTGATATGAGCAATAACTATAAATACATAAGATAAGCATAAAATACATAAACAACCAATGCCTTCTTTGCTTAGAATGAAGTGAAATGCTTTCAAATGGAAAGCCAAAATAATCTTGAAAAGTGAAACAATAAATTGTTAGCACAAGATATTATAAATGCTTTCAAGATGAGTAAGTCTACAAATCAAAGCATGGAAAGTATCTTGCTCAAAATGATACAAAAGTAACTCAAATGTTAGACCAAGATGACAACATGCAATTAAGTTTGCAACCCAAAATAATAGTACTTGAAAGTGAAATTGACCATTTATGACAATAATTAAATCACAAGATGAGGCAATTTCTAAGTACAAGAAAAATTAAACTTGTTGCAAAATTAAAAGGAATTACAATGCTCGCATCCAAAGAGCCTCTTGAAATAAGATTTGCATGTGTGACTTTAAACCATCAAGATAGCAAGAAATTTAAGAACTTTGCAAACAAAGCAAATATGATGGAATGTTGTTCTTGGTTCATTTTATTAATTAGTGCTAAGGCAAAGTTACAATTGAACTCTAGTCCTCAGACCTCATCTTCACTCAAATGTTTGAATCTCACAATGAAAAGTCAATAGAGGTAGAGGGTCCATATAATTCTATTCAACCAACTTAAATTGGAGGTAAGTTTTAATGAGGCTTGGGGTCGTCCTGTACTAAAATGCCTAGATGAAGTGCAAATTGTTTTAACTCACCAAATTAAACTAATGCTTCATGCAAATGGTTCAAAGAGAAATAGTTTGCAAAACTTGAGAGCATATGCATGTGGGAATCTAAATGCAAGATTAGTAAATATTTGCATGTGGAGTGAAATGTATTGATTTTAAGCATGCACAATATGAAATTTAAAGGCTAGAAAGCTAAGAAAAAAATCTAAAAGCAAGATTAAGCCACCGACACGAATCTCTCCTCTAAATGAAGAAGGGGGATGCCATGGGAAAAATCCCAAGGTCCCTCCAACAATTTTTTTTTTATCTTTTATTAGCGCTTAAAGTAGGTAAAAATGCCTCTAAGATGGCATCCCACAATATGAGAGAGATCTTTACAAAGATGGGATTCTAACAAAGTTAGACTCTCTCCCCAAAAATATAACAACAACAAACTTGAAGATGGAAAAAACTCTCCAAAAGAGATTCACAAGGCTCAAAAGGCCCATGGCCTAGATGACTTTGCAACTCTCTCCCAAGTGCTTACGGCCTCCCTACAAATCAGTGTTTGGGTAGCGTGAGAGGGTCCTACATACACACGAGTGAGTAGTTTTCCAAAGCTTCTCCTCAAGCTCCTTGTTGCCCAATGCTCAAGCCTATGGACTGCAAAACACAAAATAATACCAATTGTGAGTGTGAAATTAAGAAAAAAACCAAAACTAAACTTAAAATTTAATTTACAAAGTATTAGTTCACGTAATGGGAGTGAACACTCATACTTGCCTAGCTTTAGAAACGACTCTTGAATAGAAGATATAACTTTGAAAGAACTAAAACCAAAGAAGTATTTTGAATTTTAAATGGATGGTCAAGTTGCAGTAGACTAAGAAAACACCTTTTTGCTCTTCATTGGATGGAAAACTTGGAGCAAAAAAATGGCAGAGTCTTGGATCGTTGTGACTCTAGGAGTGAGTTGATCTAATTGAGATTTCTTTCACTTCCAAATGGATTCCTACACACTTGAACACGTATTAGTTTGAACAAGATTAGAGCAATATAATGAATAAGATAAACCAAGCATTCCTCCTAAAATGAATTAGCAAACTTATCCCTAGAATACTATTCTAAATCAATAATATGTGCAAGATAGCTTGCACACATCAATCCAAGCAAGATGGCAAGCATAAACTAATATTAATTCAACATGCGAAAGAATTAAACACAATACCAGTGCTATGAAAGGACATCACTTCATAACGCCAAGAGAACACCAGCCAGATAGCCCCAAAGTCTTGATTATATTAAGAAAGTATGCAAGTACAAAATGGCAGAGTTTCCTCAAGCCCAATTGTTTATTACTTGATACAATATGAGGGCCCATGGCTCTATTATATAGAGAGTTGGGAGCAAATACCAATGAAGAATGACAATGACAAATGGCATTGGAGCTAATCCCAATGTAGAAGTGATTAAGCAAGTGGCATGAGGTGACAATCCCAAAGAGAAATTTGAATTTGTTGAATGGAGCTTCAATGCCAAGTGTAAAAATCGAATTTTGGCAAGTGGACATTATTTTCTTCTTCCCTTATGTGCCAAATTCGAATTTTATGATGGAATGGCAAGTGTATATGGGTGATAACCCATGTGGGGACAATTTCCCACAAAACTCTCCACCAAATATTCTCCCCTATCCTCCCAGATGTGCATTAACTTCACAAATTCGAATTTCTAAGTAAGCAATTTTCTCGTTTAATGCTAGAAATTCGATTTTATTTGAGCACATGTCCTTTTCTTGATTTTAGGAGTCCACATCACCTTGGGACTTCACTTTAACCCCCCCATAATTTTCCACCTCATTTCCACAACATTTAGCATGTTTGGATATTTATTTTTCTTCATTTATTTAATTTATGGTTTTAATTGCCAAATTTCCCACTAAACCTAAGAAAAGTGGGTTTTGAGGGTTCAAAACACAGTTTTAACCCATCAAAGTGTGTCATAGTAGAAAGCTGAGGGCGAGAGGTGCAAATTTCATTACTCATACCCCATACAAATTCTCTAGACATCACTTATTACATTACAATCAATTTTATTAGCAATTTCCGCAGTGCAGAAAATCTAAAAAATTAAAAAATGACTACCTAGACCTAACCAAATTCCACGAATTTTTTTGTGTGATCTACTATGGTAATATACATTGACTCTAGACACTAAGATATATTAGGGGCTCAACCTTCAAACCGTCACCTCGGCTTTGGGATAAAACGTGAGTGAAAAACCTAGAAAATTATCTGCCTCTGAAAAAGAAGGGATAATTAATGAGATTAAAAAAAACACTCCAAGGTGTACTCATTTGCTGATCAAGTCCCAACATCCTTAGGCCTGTTACAGACTCAAAAAGTCATCATTACTAGTATCACTTATTACAATTCCCCGCAAGGTGTGGAATTTGGGTACAAGAAAGATGATAAGAAGATAGAAGTAGAGTTAAAAAACTCTGTTGACTGATGATATCAGATGGTACAAGTGTCCTCTAGATTATCCTTGGGCATGGAGTCTTCATATAATCATCAGGTGCCACTCTAGTGGTCAACAGGTCCATCTCAAATTCGGAAGCCAACTCCCTCTTACATTTGTGAATGAGAGGGTCTGCACCAGTCAGAAAAAGGTTATCCACATACAACACCAGTATGAGAGGCTTATCATCTTCAACCTTAAAGTAAAGGTTCGGATCAGCTTTACTCCTAGTGAATCCCAACTTCATCAAATAGCTATCGATCCTCTCATACCAAGCTCGAGGTGCTTGCTTCAGATCATAGAGAGATTTCTTCAACCTGCATATATGAGATTCCCGATTATGAATCTCAAACCCCTCGAGTTGTTCCACAAAGACTTCCTCTTTAATTGAACCATGTAAGAAAGCGATCTTGACATCCATCTGATGTAGGTTCCATCCTTGCTAAGCATCAAGGGCTATGATCGAGCGGATGGTGGTATATCGGGCAACAGGTGCAAATATCTCATCGTAATCCACACCTTCCTTTT
The DNA here is from genome assembly GCA_031772625.1 of Pinus tabuliformis. NCBI lineage: Eukaryota > Viridiplantae > Streptophyta > Pinopsida > Pinales > Pinaceae > Pinus > Pinus tabuliformis. The sequence continues at coordinate 107,795,455 of CM062818.1, read as the reverse complement.
GAGAGAAGCCTCGATCAACAAATCGAGCCTTGTACTTTTTAGCACTCCCATTAGCTCCATGCTTGATTTTGTAAAGCCATTTTGAGGTGACAACTGATTTGTCCTGGGGTCTGGGGACCACATCCCAGACTTCATTTTTCCTGATGGACTCGTATTCTTCATTCATAGCATCCTTCCATACTTAATGCTTCACGTCTTCTTCGAATGATCTGGGCTTGTTTTGAATGATGGTGCTCATAATGGTCAAGTATCCGTGATATCTGGTCAGCTTCTTGCTTTCACGGAAAGTCCCTCTGGGTGCAATATCTCTTTCGACATCTTTGAGAGCCCCTGTATGCCATGAGGGCCTCTTCCTAGAGGAGGAGGATCAATAGGATCCACATGTTCTTCAACATCCGACATTGTTTCATCTTCATTTTCATCCAGCTTCCTGGTGTCAACTTCTTTATCCTTCCTTGGAATAGGAAGGTTTTCAACCTGGCTAAGAGCCATATCTTCGTCAAATGTGACATCATGACTTATCTCAACTTCCCTTTGACTAGCCACATAAATTCTGTAGCCCTCAGAATTTTTGCTATAGCCCACAAAGATTCCTTTCTTTCTAGATGCACCAAATTTGCTTCTTTTCTCTTTCGGCACATCAAAGTATATGGGACTTCCAAAAATCCTAAAATGAGAGACATCGGGTTTCTTACCAATGAACATTTCTTTGGGAGTCTTGGAGTCCAATGCTTGATGGGGGCATTGGTTTTGAACATATACGGCGGTATTTGCAGCTTCGGCCCACAGAAACTTCGAAAGCCTTTGATCATGGAGCATGGCACGAACAACTTCCACAATTGTACGATTCTTCCTTTCAGCCACTCCATTCTGCTCAGAAGTGTATGGTGTTGTGGTCTCCCTCTTAATGCCAACTTCTTTGCAAAAGTCATGGAACTCATTAGATTCTTACTTGGTCCCATTATCAGTCCTTAATATCTTGATTCTCTTCTCAGTTTGATTTTCAATCAATGCTTTGAAGTAATGGAACCAGATGAACACTTCATCCTTCTTTTACAATAAGTAGATCCAAGTCTTGTGAGAATAATCATCTGTAAATGTGAAATAATATAGATATTCTCCCAAAGAGTTTACGAGCATCATCGGACCAACTGCAATATACCTGAAGTCTTGCTATTACTTGATGGGAATGATCCCCTTTTAAGTTTTCCTTCAGCACATCTCGAACATACACCTTCATGTTCTACTTTGAACTCTGGCATCCCTGTCACCATTTGTCTTACATCGAGTAGAGCCCTATAATGAAGGTGGGCAAACCTTCGGTGCCATAGCTCAAATTGTAGAGATGTGTCGCAAGACATGGTCCCCAATGGACTTCCTCCAACTTGATATAAAGAGTCAACACGAAACCCTGTTGACCTCTGCGTCAGCCTACTGAGGCTTTGCGCAGCCTCTCTGGCTCTCTGTGTCACTCCTGCAGCCTCTGAGTGGATGACGTAGGCCCTTCTAGCTTTGCGCAGTGTCTGTTGCCTCTGCATGGCTCCCTCGGGCTCTGCGTCTGCCTCTCTCTGCTTCTGCGCTGGTCTCTTAGCACTGTCCCTGCCTCTCTGCCTCGTACTCATTGCCCCTCGCTACAATTGATCACTAATTCTATCTCTCTTAGAAAACCCCACTCTAGAGAATAGAATGACTGGTCACTCTAGTGTGTTCTGCAACTGACCCTTAAGTCTCCTCTTATACTTTCCTCGTTGACAAATCAACGACCGAGATTAAGTCCCTAATCGATGGCTAAGATTAGATCTAGCTTGATCCATGTCTTTTAGACCATTCTAACACAGTTTTATATTAATTAACATTAATATTTTAATTCCCTAAGTTTAGACTTAGGGACTCCATAAAAATATTAATTATTTTAATATCTCCCAAACCGTTTAGAATTTGCCCAAACCCATTCTAGGTATTGGAGATCTCATGTGCCCTAACCTCTCCACCAAACTTCGTGGCTAGAGCACATCCAATGCTACCCCAAATCAACAGTAGGTTCATAGGAGATCGAAGAGGTGCAACTTCACGAGTCGCATGTGGGTTTCCAAGAGGGAAATTGGGACTCAGAGGGAGTCTAGCAGAGAACTTTCAGACGGGAAGTAGTGTTAAAATTGGAAACCAGGGCAAAACTTCATGTGGGTCATCTTATTCATCGCTGATAATATTTTTATTAGATTCCTCTCGTCGAGAGGTGTAGGATTGATATAAAGATCATCCGATTTGGATAAGTATTCATGGAGATATGAATTTATTTTGATTATGGAATTATTATCAAGCTGACCTACAACTCATGTAGGCTCAGAAGCCCAACAGTCACATCTATTCACCCACCAACGTTGTGTATAAATATAAGAGGACTTTTCCTCATTTGAACTCACACTTCTCATCACATCTCTCTCTCTCTACTGCGCAGAAATGAGTCTCTTCTCTACTGTGCAGAAATGGGTCTCTCTCTCACACATGTGAAGCCAGAAGCTGTTGAATTTGAAGCTGCAACTGCAGAAGTAAAGATTGACTTGCGTGGCCTAGAAGATCTCCTCTTTGGAACTGCGCTGTAGGTTCATCTGAACCTCCTTTGAAAGCCGCAACTTTTGGTGGTGGAATGAAGTCAATCCGATGAACGGTTTGCAAGATATCGATTGCCCTAGTTTGAAGCCGGAAACTGCTGAAACTGAAGCTGCAACTGCAGAAGTAAAGATTGACTTGCGTGACCTAGAAGATCTCCTCTTTGGAACTGCGCTGTAGGTTCATCTGAACCTCCTCTGAAATCCGCAACTTTTGGTGGTGGAATGAAGTCAATCCGATGAACGGTTTGCAAGATATCGATTGCCCTAGTTTGAAGCCGGAAACTGCTGAAACTGAAGCTGCAAGTGCAGAAGTAAATATTGACCTACGTGGCCTAGAAGATCTCCTCTTTGGAACTGCACTGTAGGTTCATCTGAACCTCCTTTGAAAGCCGCAACTTTTGGTGGTGGAATGAAATCAATCCAACAAACGGTTTGCAAGATATCGTCTGCCCTAGTTTGATAATGAAGTCGCTAATGTTGATGCTGCTGATCTAGGGTTTGCTACTGCTGATATAAATCAGATTTATTGTACTGTTTCTCTCTGCTGAATTATTGAAAATAAAAGAAGATTTGATCAAAGGGTTTCCCCACACATTGTGGGGTTTGTCCCTGGCTAGCCGCCACATCTTGTGTCTCTTGTCTTGCCTTGTTTTCTGTCGATCGTTTAATGTTCTATCTGCACTTTACTTTATGTATATGTGATTGCTAATCTGTGGAATATAATAAGAAAAAGAAGTAAACTGTTATAAGCATAGAACATACCATAACTTAACATGGTATCGGAGCTGAGGTGAAGACAAAGCCCGAGCAAGAGCAAGAGCAATCATTGAAGAGAAAATTGGCAATGCTATCCTAAAAGAACTATGGGGTCCTCAACACTCTTTCCTGCCGAAGACAAGCTCCGTGAGAAAGCTGACTATCATGGATGGAAGATGTCTATCGATCTAACCCTTGAGAATCAAGGAGTGTTGGATCATGTGAGAGGCAATATTGTTGAGCCTCCATCAAATGCATCCGCTGCTGCATGGAACAAATGGAAAACCGAAGAACTCAAAATAGAAGATCATCCGAGACTCTATCAACTAGCACTTGGTGGCCTACATCTCTGAACTGGACACCTCCAAGGAAATCTACAATAGACTGGGAAATGGCACTCACGACTCTTGGAGGATTACCATCCAAATGGTACGTGTTCAGGACTACTATTCTGAACTATAATGTAATTCCTGGTTTCGAGGAATTAATGGCTAGATGCATTCAAGAAGAAACAAGGGAAGAAGAGCAAGAAATGCCCATGCCTAAAGGTCCTCCTGCTGCCTTTTCTTCTCATGCTAAGAAAAGAAATAATTCCAGGACTAAATCAAAAGGAAAGGCTAGACCTAAGGGTGGAAGAAAAGGACGATGTTACATCTGCGATAAAGCAGGTCACTATGCAAGGGAGTGCTCTGATAGAAAGGACACACCAGGACGATGATCAAAATCCCTCTGATGGCAAACCAAAGGAATGACAAATTCAACAACAAAAGTAAGAGGAGAGCTTAGGATCAAGGAAGAGGACAACCATTCAACAAGGCTAGAAAGTCCAAGATGTATTAAATGCACCTGACCTCAAAAAGAACCTAGTGTCCATCTCGGCAATGGAAGACAAAGGCTACAAGGTAACCTTCAGCAATGGCAAAGTATGTATATGGAAAAATAATGTTAAAGATGCCTTTACTCTTGGGTTTAGTGTTGATTCATTATATTAGGTCGATGGAAGTCCGCTAGGTGTCATGTCTTGTGACACAACTCTTCAATCCGAACTTTGGCATTAGAGGTTTGCCCCCCTTCATTATTAAAGCTATACTCGGTGTAAGGCAAATGGTGACAGGGATGCCCGAATTCTGAGTAGAGAAAGAGGGTGTATGTCTGGGATGTGTCGAAGGAAAGCTCAAAAGGGGACCATTCCCCTCAAGCCAAAGTAAGACCTCCGATATATTACAATTGGTTCACTCAGCCATACTTGAGGTTGGCATTAAGAGGGAGACTACTACACCACATACTCCTGAGCAGAATGGTGTGGTGGGAAGGAAGAACCGCACGATGATGGAAATTGTCCGGGCCATGCTACATGATTAAAGACTTCCGAAGTTTCTATGGGCTGAAACTACAATCACCGCCGTATATGTACAAAATTGATGCCCTCATCAAGCATTGGGTTCCAAGACTTCTGAAGAAAAGTTCACCGCAAGGTGAACAATCTTCCGACTTTGAGGAGCTCTCAAGAAGCCGACACCAGGGAACCGAAAGAAAAGGATGATGAATCAATGCCTGATGTAGAATAACCCATGGATCCGATTGATCCTCCTCCACATGAACCTTCCTCTTCTAGGAAGAGGCCTTCATGGCTTAGGGGGCTACTTGATGATGCTGAAGGACATGATGCACCCTAAGGAACCTTTTGTGAAAGTAAGAAACTTAACAGGTATCAGGGATACCTGACCATCATGAGCACGATCATACAAAATGAGCCTTCATCATTCTCAGATGTCGTCAAGCATTAGCTATGGAAGGGTGCTATGACCATAGAAGACGAGTCTATTATGGAGAATGATGTCTGGGAAGTAGTTCCCAGACCCTGGACAAGACAATTGTTACTTCAAAATGGCTTTACAAGATAAAGCATCCAGCAAATGGAAGTATGGAAAAGTATAAGGTTCATTTTGTTGCTCGTGGTTTATCCCAGAAGGAAGGTATAGACTATGATATTTGCACCTATTTCCAAATATACGACCATCCGCTTGATCATAGCCCTTGTGGCTTCACAAGGATGGAACCTACATCAGATGGATGTGAAGACCGCGTTCTTGCATGGTTCTATCAAAGAAGAGGTCTATGTGGAGCAACCTGAAGGATTTGAGATTTATGATTGAAAATCTCATGTATGCAGGTTGAAGAAGGCTCTCTATGGGCTGAAGAAAGCACCCCGAGAATGGTATGAGAGGATCGATAACTACTTGATGAAGCTGGGATTCACTAGGAGTGAAGCTGATCCTAACCTTTACTTTAAGGTTGAAGATGACAAGCCTCTCATACTGGTGTTGTATGTGGATGACCTCTTTCTAACAGGTGCAAACCCTCTCATTCACAAATGTAAGAGGGAGATGGCTTCTGAATTTGAAATGAAGGACCAAGGACTTGAAGTGTGGCAGAAGCCAAGGGAAATTTTCCTATCTCAAGGAAAATATGTGGTAAATATATTGGAAAGATTCAGTATGATGGACTGCAACCCTGTGACTACCTCGAGGATCTTAACTTTTAGAAGTTATATGGTAGTGATGTTGGACCAGACTTGGGAAATGCCTCTGAGTTTCAAAAACTCATTCGCATTGATGTTCTTGTTGAACCTCCGTCCGAACATATGTTTCACAGTTAGCATTGTGAACTCATATTTGGTTGAGCCTCACTGGATTGATGCCAGGAATCTTCTGAGATGTCTTCAGGACACAATCTCTCATGGATTAAGATACACTGCCGGAGATGTGAGACTACTTGGATATACTGATGTTGATTGGGCAGGCAGTGTGGTGGACCGTAAGAGCACTTCCGGGTACTGTTTCACCTTGCGATCTGCTTCGATATCCTGGATGAGCAGGAAGTAGAAGTCGGTGGCTTTGAGCACCGCCGAAGCAGGATATATTGTTTCTAGCATAACCTCGTGTGAGGCAGTCTGGTTGCGAAAGCTCTTCAGTGAGCTGTTTGGATTTACATTGGATACCACTGTGATTCTCTGTAACAACCAGAGGTGGGATTCGATTATTGAGGAATCCTGTATTCGTCAATTGCTCCAGCAGATAGACATCATCTGGGATATGGTAAGTCGATGAGCAAGGAAGCTCCATCACATTAAGATGATGTACAGGTTGATACACCTTGTCAAAGCCCCGAGGAAAGATCTAATATGTGATTTTCCCAAACGACTTGGAGTCGGCAAGAAACCTTTGTACAAGGGTTCTACATATTGTATACATGGAGCTCTGGGAGCTCTGAGGGCTTGCGGTTCCTACTGGAGCAACATATGACCACAGGGTGACTCACCCTCCCCTGGTGGTGCACACTGGAACAAGATGATTTGCTCTCTTGTGGGACAAGATGATTCGCTCTCTTGTGGAACAGGATGATTCGCTCTCCTGTGTAGCAGGATGATTAGTTCTCCTGTGAGGCCTGGATTGATGTGTTCTCCACGGCGATTGTAGCAGGATTGATGTGTTCTCCTGTGAGGACATGATTGATTAGTCTTCCTGTCGAGGCATCCTACCCATGCAGTCTGGGACTCATGGGAAGTACCTCTCATCTGATCAATGAGCAGGGAAATGAAGTTAGGGACCATAGTAGTACCGATGGATGCATCGTTGTATCTACCGTACTCCCTATGCTAGGATGACCTCCATTGATCTGGGATCAATGATACTGGTCTGGGACCAGTGAGAGTGGTACATACTATGACGCTGACTTCGGGTCGGTTGAGACTGGTCTGGGACCAGTGGTACACTCTCTGAGACTGCGATACTGGTCTGGGACCAGTGGTAGGAGTTGTACCATACTATGACGCTGACTTCGGGTCGGTTGAGACTGGTCTGGGACCAGTGGTACATACTCCGAGACTGACTTCGTGTCAGTGCAGTACTGGTCTGGGACCAGTGAGAGTGGTACATACTATGACGCTGACTTCGGGTCGGTTGAGACTGGTCTGGGACCAGTGGTACACTCTGTGAGACTGTGACACTGGTCTGGGACTAGTGGTAGGAGTGGTACTTACTATGAAGCTGACTTCGGGTCGACTGAGACTGGTCTGGGACCAGTGGTACGCACTCTGAGACTGATTTTGAGTCAGTGGAGGATGATACTGGTCTAGGACCAGTGGAGTTGTACTCACTATGACGCTGACTTCGGGTTGGTTGAGACTGGTCTAGGACCAGTGGTACATACTCTGAGACTGACTTTGAGTCAGTATGATACATCCTCGATCATTTCTTCTTCTTCATAATTCGGACAAAAGCATAGGAGAATAGCACAATGCAAGAGCAGAGCAGAACAGAACAAAACAGTACAGATCAGCGCAGGGCAGAACAAGACAAAGCAGAACAGGCAGAATAGAGCAGAGCAGGGCAAGGGTCAGGCTGTACAGGGCAGTGCATTTGATGGATGAATAGTAACGACCGATAGACAGATTGCAGATGAAGTTCTCCATGGTTGAGAGGGAGTGTTAAAATTGGCAACCAGGGCAAAACTTCATGTGGGTCATCTTATTCATGGCTGATAATATTTTTATTAGATTCCTCTCGTCGAGAGGTGTAGGATTGATATAAAGATCATCCGATTCCGATAAGTATTCATGGATATATGAATTTATTTTGATTATGGAATTATTGTCAAGCCGACCTACAACTCATGTAGGCTCAGAAGCCCAACAGTCACATCTATTCACCCACCAACGTTGTGTATAAATATAAGAGGACTTTTCCTCATTTGAACTCACACTTCTCATCACATCTCTCTCTCTCTACTGCGCAGAAATGAGTCTCTTCTCTACTGTGCAGAAATGGGTCTCTCTCTCACACATGTGAAGCCGGAAGCTATTGAATTTGAAGCTGCAACTGCAGAAGTAAAGATTGACTTGTGTGGCCTAGAAGATCTCCTCTTTGGAACTGCGTTGTAGGTTCATTTGAACCTCCTCTGAAAGCCGCAACTTTTGGTGGTGGAATGAAGTCAAGCCGATGAACGGTTTGCAAGATATCGATTGCCCTAGTTTGAAGCCGGAAACTGCTGAAACTGAAGCTGCAACTGCAGAAGTAAAGATTGACTTGCGTGACCTAGAATATCTCCTCTTTGGAACTGCATTGTAGGTTCATCTGAACCTCCTCTGAAATCCGCAACTTTTGGTGGTGGAATGAAGTCAATCCGATGAACGGTTTGCAAGATATCGATTGCCCTAGTTTGAAGCCGGAAACTGCTGAAACTGAAGCTGCAACTGCAGAAGTAAAGATTGACCTGCGTGGCCTAGAAGATCTCCTCTTTGGAACTGCACTGTAGGTTCATCTGAACCTCCTCTGTAAGCCGCAACTTTTGGTGGTGGAATGAAGTCAATCCGACGAACGATTTTCAAGATACCGTTTGCCCTAGTTTGATAATGAAGCCGCTAATGCTGATGCTGCTGATCTAGGGTTTGCTATTGCTGATATAAATCAGATTTATTGTACTGTTTCTCTCTGTTGAATTATTGAAGATAAAAGAAGATTTGATCAAAGGGTTTCCCCACACATTGTGGGGTTTGTCCCTGGCTAGCCGCCACATCTTGTGTCTCTTGTCTTGGCTTGTTTTCTGTCGATCGTTTAATGTTCTATCTGCACTTTACTTTATGTATATGTGATTGCTAATCTGTGGAATATAATAAGAAAAAGAAGTAAACTGTTATAAGCATAGAACATACCATAACTTAACAAGTAGCGACTCAGAGGGAGTCGAAGAGAGAACTTTCAGAGTGAAGTAGAGACGCGGAGGAGTCAAAAGGTAGAGCAAAGAGATAGCCATGAATGGACTGAGGGATCAGGACAGGTTGAACGGGGCGTCCAACTTTGTGGTCTGGGAAGCTAGGATCCTGTCCATTTTAGATAGACATCGCATCAAGGCCTTTGCCTTAAGAACAGTGGCTATCCCAATTGATAATGAGAAGTACGAGGAGGCAATGGCTAAGGCGAAATGCATCATCCTTGATGGGGTCAAGGATCATGTGGTCCAACATATTGCCGAAAAGGAGAAGATAAAGGAAATGTGGGACACCTTTAAGACATTGTACCAGCGTACTTCCGTGCAAAGGAATATGTTACTTGAGAATCAGGTACAGTCATACTAGATGCAAAAGGGGGAGCAGATAGATCACTTCCTCGGGAGATTGAAGGAGATCCGAGACCAACTGACTTCCATAGGGGCCATGCCAGATCAGGATTTGATGGTGAGGACCGCAGTAAACGCAATCTCCGAGGAGTGGGAGACATTTGTCCAGAGCATACTGGGCGGGGCGAATTTTCCAGATTGGGAAAAATTGTGGGTGGCTCTTCGCCAAGAAGAGATCAGACGACTAAGCAAGACTGGAAGTAGCATCAAAGGAGTCTGGATAAAGAAGGAAGAGGAAGAGGATGCAGCTCTGGCTTCTGTGGGAAGCAGGAGAAGAGGAAGAAAAAGGACCTCTCCAAGGTTAAGTTCTTCAACTGTGGGGCACTGGGTCATTATGCGAACCAGTGTCCAAGGAAGAAGATTAAGGGAGAGGTGTCTGACTCCGATGCAGTGCCAACGAAGGTGGAGAAGGAGGTAGAGGCGGATGACGATTGTGCCATGAGTGCTCAGGCACATCTAGAGAAGAGGTGGGGAGATATCGAGCTGTAGTCAGGAAGACTATAGGTGATGAGGGGCAAGATCCTTGAGGTACCTAATCTCTTGGATTAGACCTTGCTACGGGAGCCTCGAAGAGAGAGTAGCAGGACTGGCAGATGTCGATAGAAACGGATGTCGATGAAGTGGCGGAGAGTGCTACAGTGCAGCAGTCCCCGGGCAGCGCAAGGCTAGCAGGCGGCAGCACTGTGAGAGGCACAGAGAGGGTTGCAACAGTGCAGGATGGCACATAGAGGTTTGCAGCGTTGCGAGATGCAGGGAGTTGTTGCAGAGGCAGTAGAGGGAGCATGTGATAGAGGCAAACAGAGCTTCAGCATCGGGAGTGCTTCTAGCCTGACAGGCATGTCAGTAGTTGGGTGGATCAGTTACTTACTTCTCAATAACTGAGTTGTAGTGCAGTAGTGATTAGCAGTAGCACGATGCAGCATGATGAGAGGGGGTTGCAGTGTAGATGCAGTGTTGGGAGATAGGACGAGCAACAACATAGATGCAAGAGGAGTTGCCATACGGATGCAGCAGTGCAAAGTCATGGGCAGCAGTGCAGAGGATGTTGGGCGGGGAGGCCTAGCATCAACACAAGTACCGGTTCCGTATAATCAAGGTGATGCTTAGTGTGGAGTGTTGATAAAGTACAATCCTCGCTAAGAGGGAGTGTTGATTTGGGGTAGCATCGGATGTGCTCTATCCATAAAAATTGTTGGAGAGGCTAAAGCACATGAGATCTCCAAGACCCATAAATGGTTTGGGCAGATTCTACCCAGTTTAGGTGATAATAAAATAATTAATATTTTTAATGGAGTTCCTAAGTCTAAACTTAGGAAAAATAAAATATTAATGGGTATTAATATAAAACTAGGTTAGAAGGTTCCAAAAGACATGGATCAAGCCAAATTTAATCTTAGTCGTTGATTAGAGATGTAATCTCTTTCGTTGAATGTTGGTTTGGGGTAGCATCGGATGTACTCTAGCCATGAAAATTGGTGGAGAGGCTAAGGCACATGAGATCTCCAATACCCAGAAAGGGTTTGGGCAAATTCTAAACAATTTGGGAGATATTAAAATAATTAATATTTTTCATGGAGTTAATGTGAACTAATATAAAATTGTGTTAGAATGGTCGAAAAGGAATGGATCAAGCCAGATCTAATTTTAGTTGTTGATTAGAGACTGAGTCTCGGCCGTTGATTTGTCAATGAGAAAAGTATAAGAGGAGGCTTTAGGGTCACTTGGAGAACACACTAAGAGATCAAGATTTTGACTTTTTCGGGCTAGGTTTGCTGAGAAAGTTGAGAGAGTGATCAGAGTTGCAGCTGAGGGGTAGTGAATACAGAAGCAGAGAAGTAGAGATAGCACCCAGAGGATCAGCACAGTAGACAAAGAGGGATGCAGAAGCAGCCAAGGGTTCATGCAAAGCCAGCCAGAAGATGCGCAGTGCCTTAGAAGGGCCAACGTGGGTGACGTAGAGGGCTAGAGGGCTGACGCAGTGCCTCCAGAGGCTGACGTAGGCCAAGCCAGGGTGACGTTGGGCTAACGATGGGCCAGAGAGAGGCTGACGCAGTCCCTAGAGGCTGACACTGGGGTTTCGTGGGGCAAATTGGAGTTGTGACACTGCCGGAGTGTTTATCTGGGGTTTCCGCTGGAATATCTGCTTTCGAGTAGAGAATTACTACTGCCGAGATTTTTCTCTGTTGGGTGAGCCAAATTTGGCACCTAGATTGTATTCTGAAACTGCTTAATAAATCAAACCCTCAGATAGTTGCACCGGTTTTCTCGCATTGGGTTTTTTGGAGGACATCAGTCCAAAAATAATAGTGTCACTTGTGTGCTTGTTTCTATTTCCTTCAGTTGATAATCTGTAATGTGTTGAGCATGTACTTGTATTTATTTCCAGTATTTATATGGTAAATTACTTGTTAATTAAAAGAACAAGTAGGTAGGAATAAATCAGTTAAGTGCATGAAGGGTTTTTAACGTGTCAAGCTTAGAAATTCCAACATGGTATCATAACAAGGTTGCAGATCATAGGAGAACTGAGGACATCAGCTGAACAGAGCAACAGTGGTAGAAAACAGTTGTCCCAAGTGACAGAGGTTGTTCCTAGCAGAGTAGCAGCGAGGAAGGGGTGATGCATTGCCTGCGTCATCAAGAGGGAGGCAAAGGCAAACTCACACAGACCCACGCAGGGGCCAGGAGGGCTGACACAGTTGGCTAAGGAAGTTGATTTTCCGGTGTCGGGATTGTGAAGAGCCTAGGAGCTCTAACCTTCAGGTTGTTGGGGTTTAGGAGGCTGTGGGTAAGTTGCAGAGTGGAGCTGGTGGGGTACTGTAGTCAGAACAATACCTAACAGGGCATGGCCAAGGTAGAGGGAGTTGTTCCCTAGGTGGATTTCTAGCCAAGAAATCCAGATCAATGTTGCAGGTGCACAGACGATTGGAGAGGGGCATCTCGACATTGGCAAAAGGGTTTCCAGGAGGGACATCGAGGCTCAAAAGAGTCATACTGAGAACTTCCAGGCAGTGTTGATAATATCGGTATCAGGGAATATATCGGCGAGGGTCCGGAAAATATCTTATCGGAAATATCGGCGAAAATATCGGCAAAATATCGGCAAATATCGGCAAGCATAAAAAATGCATAATATATTCATTTTTTTCAGATTTCTAAACATATAAAGCAATAAGAACATGAACTAAACACATTGGCACATAAATATGAAGAAAACACTGATATATATGATGTCAAATAGAAATGATACATCAAACTTCAAAGGCGATACCAAATCCTGCTGATCCCTGATAGTGATAAATTGATAATTGTCCAATCAAGGACTCAAACAAAATAACATCACATATCCTGTTGATCCCTGATAGTGATAATTGTCCAATCAAGGACTCAAACAAAACAACATCACATATATTAAATGGTCCATATCCTCTAGTTGGATAAAGAAGTCATTATGCTTTTGGGACAAATATTGCAATGTTCCCTGAAGATGGCTTTCTGCATAGTTTTAGATTTGGAGATAATTCCAATAATAGTATCACACTGACATGGTCAAAGCAAAGTCTACAACTCTTGGAGAGACAGAACTGGTCGTACTGTTGTGTATGGAGATCCAAATTGTCTAGATAGAAGTCATGTGGTGATAAATTGCTACTGCTTCTAGATTTTACCAGCCAAAAAATTCAAGATCCTTTGTTATTTATGCCAGCAACCATACCAGTTTTTCCTCTGCTCAGGAATGGAGTTATCCAGCCCATCAAGAAGATGTGAATCTTTCAATGTATTCATCAGTCATAAACCATGAACTTATATGCAGAAATGATGCTCGTTTTGAGGTATTGGGTGCAAATGGTGATGCAACTAAGAGAAACAGAAAACTTCCGGGGATACAAAGTATGTTCTTAGAGCAACCACCAAAAGGGACAAAACTTGGTTTGAAGAATGATTTTGAGGACAAATATTTGAAGTTACACCTTGAAGACGGGGATAGATTTGGTTTCAGCCTTGTCCAGACCTTGGATATTTATCAAAGGCCAAATCATATGGAGAAGGACGATCATATTAGTACTAGTTTTAAGTTAAAACTTTTACATGATAGCTTGCCCCAAAAAACACCATGCAGCCGTGTAATGATATCTGTTTAAAGTTTAAACTTTAGAAATAGGCAGGCCGCAGAACCATGTAAAGGTTCCAAGCTCCATGCATAGTTGTAACTTGTGCCCATTACCGATGAGTGATTGCAAGATGAGCGTTGCATTTTTCAACAATAATGTTGGGCATTAATAATTTAATACATTAACATTGGTGCTGGAAAAACATGTAACGCTGCCACCCTCACAATATCTATTATGATTTATCAACGCTACAATCTGCGATTCTGCAATATCAATGCTACAATCTGCAATACCAAGTGATCACGATTCACAAGGGACTCCATAATACATATTAACGTTGGAGCATACCTGTAAACCCTCCTTCGCAGCGTCTCCAGCTCTCCCGAAATCGGAAAACGAAATGACGCATCAAAAACCAAAAACCCAATTTATAAAGGCCGCCGGCGATATTTACCATCGTCTCGCGCTATATACGAAAATATCGCCGAAATCTCGCAAATATCGCGCGAAATTCAAAACCTGCAAATATCGCGATTTTTTCGGGGCGATATTTCGGCTCGCCGAAAATATCGCGATATTTGCGAATATCGCCGATATTTCGGCGATATTATCAACACTGCTTCCAGGAGGGAAGTAGAGGAGCAGTGAAATGGCACTACACGGAGTAAGAGACCAGGACAGATTGGGCAGAGCCTCAAACTTCGTAGTCTGGAAGGCCAGAATCTTATCCGTACTAGACAGGAATCGTGTCAACTACTTTGCCTTGAGGATGATAGCTATCCCAGTTGACCCGGCTGATAACGACAAGTAAGAGGATGCAATGGCGAGGGCTAAGAGTATCATCCTTGATGGGGTCAAGGATCATATAGTACCACATATTGCCGAGAACACGACATAGGAGATGTGGGAGGCCCTGACCAAGTTGTATCAGCACACTTCCATGCAAAGGAAGATGCTATTAGAAAATCAATTGTGAGCATACCAGATGACTAAGGGAGAACAGATCAACCCTTCCTCGGTCGACTGAAAGAGATCCGGGATCAGCTGACTTCCATAGGGGCAATGCCGGATCCAGAATTGATGGTGAGAACAACCCTGAATGCAGTCTCGGAAGACTAGGAGGTATTTGTCCAAAGTATGCTAGGCAAGCCAACCCTTCCAGATTGGGAAGAAATGTGGGCTGCTCTTCACGAAGAAGAGATCAAAACGCTAAGCAAGGCGGGAAGCATCGACGAGGGGATAAGAATCAAGAGGGATAAGAATCAAGGAGGAGGAGGAAGAGGATGTTGCCCTAGCATCAGAGGGAAAGTAGGAGAAACGAAAGAAGAAGGACCTCTCCAAGGTCAAATGCTTCCATTGTGGAGAACTGGGTCATTATGTGACCCAGTGTCCAAGGAAGAAGAGTAAGGGAGAGGGCTCCGAGACCAAGGTAGTGCCAGCAAGGGCAGAGAAGGAAGTGGAAACAAACGATGATTGTGCCATGAGTTCTCATGTTCCACTTCAAAAGAAGTGGGGAGACATTGAGCTGTAGTCAGGTAGACTACAGGCGATGATGGGCAGAATCCTCGAGGTACCCAGCCTTTTGGATTAGACCTTGCTACGGGAGCTCTGAAGAGGAGTACCAGTGCTGGTGGATGTTAGTAGAGACAAATGCGAATGGAGCGAGAGAGGGAGCTACAATGCAGGATTCCCAGGACAGCATGAAGCAGCAGTGCGAGAAGCACGGAAGTGTTGCACCAGTGCAGGATGGCACAAAGAGGTGTGCAACGGTGCGAGATGCATAGAGTTGTTGCAGCAACACAGAGGTCAGAGAGGGAGCACTTGTCAGTGGTAGAGGGAGCTTCAACATCGGGAGTGTTTCTAGCCTGATGGAAATGTCAGAGTTGGGAGATCAGTTACTTCTCAGTAACTGGGCTGCAGTGCAGCAATCGGCAATGGTAGTGCTATGGGCAGCACGATGCAGCATGATGACAGGGGTTGCAGTGCAAATGCAGTAGTGACAGTGGCAGGGCCATGGGCAGCAGCACAAATGCAGAGGGAGTTACAGTACGGATGCAACAGTGGCAGTGGCAAGGCCATGGGTAGCAGTACAAGATGCAGTAGTGCAGATGATGGGCAATAGACCCAGCATCAGCACATGGACTGATGCCAGATGATCAAGGTGATATTCAGTGAGGAGTATTACTAGAGCACAGTCCTCGCTAAGAGGGAGTGCTAATTTGGGGTAGCATCGGATGTGCTCTAGTGACGAAAATTGGTGGAGAGGCTAAGGCACATGAGATCTCCAATACCCAGAAAGGGTTTGGGCAGATTCTAAACAGTTTGGGAGATATTAAAATAATTAAAATTTTTAATGGATTCCCTAAGTCTAAACTTAGGGAAAATAAAATATTAATGTGAATTAATATAAAGCTGTGTTAGAATGGTCCAAAAGGCATGGATCAAGCCAGATCTAATCTTAGCCGTTGATTAGGGACTTAATCTCGACCGTTGATTTGTCAACGAGAAAAGTATAAGAGGAGGCTTGAGGGTCACTTGGAGAACACACCAAGAGATCAAGATTTCGACTTTCTGGGGTTGAGTTTGCTGAGAAAGTTGAGAGAGTGATCAGAGTTGCAGCTGAGGGGCAGTAAATATAGAAGCAGAGAGGCTGAGATAGCACCAGGAGGATCAGCGTAGTAGCCGGAGAGAGGGACGCAAAAGCAGCCAAGGGTTCACATAGAGCCATCCAGGGCTCATGCAGAGGCAGCCAGGAGCTGCACAATGCCTCAAAGGGGCCAACGTGGGTGACGCAGAGGGACAGAGGGCTGACGCAAGTCAAGGCAAGGTGACGTTGGGCTAATGCTGGGCCAGAGAGAGGCTGACGCAGTCCCTAGAGGCTGACGTTGGGTTTTCGTGGGGCATATTGGAGCTATGAAGCTACTAGAGTGTTTATCCGAGGTTTTAGCCAGAATATCTGCTTCTGATTAGAGAGGTACTACTGCCGAGATTTTTCTCTGTTGGGTGAGCCAGATTTGGCACCTAGATTGTATTATGAAACTGCTTAATAAATCAAACCCTTAGATAGCTGCACCAGTTTTCCCGCATTAGGTTTTTCTGGGGACATTAGTCCAAAAATAACGGTGTCACTTGTGCGCTTTTTCTATTTCCTTCAGTTGATGATTTGTAATGTGTTGAGCATGTACTTATATTTATTTCCAATATTTACATGGTAAATAACTTGTTAATTAACAGAACAAGTAGGTAAGAATAAATCAATGAAGTGCATGAAGGGTTTCTAACGTGTCAGACTTAGAAATTCCAACATTGAACTACCAATTGGAAAAGTATAAGAGGAGGCTTGAGGGTCAGTTGGAGAACACACCAGAGTGATCAGTCATTCGATTTACTAGAGTGGGGTTGCTAAGTAAAGTTGAATCAGTGATCAGTTTGCAGCGATGGGCAATGAGTACTAGACAAAGAGGCAGAGATAATGCTGATAGACCTGCGCAGAGGAAGAGAGGCAGACGTAGAAACCAGAGCAGGCCACGCAGAGCCCAACAGAGACAATGCAGAGGCAGAAGGGCCTGCGTCATCCATGCAGAGGGTAGCAGGAGTGACACAGAAGGTTGTAGAGGCTGCGCAGTGCCTCAAAGGGCTGACACAGAGGGGTTTGAGGCAGACGCAGAGGCCAGGAGGGCTGACGCAGTCCTTCAGTTGTGCTGGAGAGGATTTCGTGGGGCAGATTTTTTGAATATCTGCTTCTGAATAGAGAGGTATTACTGCCAATTAGTTTTCTCTATTGGGTGAGCTAGTTTGGCACCCAATTGTACTCAAGGATAGTCTGCATAATAAAATAAACCCTCAAAATTGTTTCACCAATTTTCCCATGTTGGGTTTTTCCAGAGGCGAGTTATCCAAAAATAACAGTGTCACTTGTGTGTTTGTTATTCTTTCAGTTGTTGATCTGTAGATGGTTGAGACTGTATTGTGTTTATTTCGATGTTTATATGTTTAAATAACTTGTTCGAAATTAACAAGTAGGAAAAATAAACCAGAAGAATACAGATAAAATTTCTAATGGTTAGACTTAGAAATTTCAACAGAGCATATCCCTTTGCCACAAACCTAGCCTTGTACTTCTCTATATTGCCATCTGCAGCATACTTGATTTTGTAGATCCATCGTGATCCTACAACTGATCTATCCTCTGGTCTAGGTACTACTTCCTAGGCATCATTCGTCATGATAGAGTTATACTCTTCTACAATGGCATCCACCCATACTTGGTGTTGAAGAACTTCCTGAAAGCTAGAGGGTTCTTCAACTTGAGCTACCAATGCTTGGTATTTGTCAAGTTGTCTACATTGCCTTCTCTCGGTTCTAGGAGCTCCAACAAACTCCTCCACATCCCTCTATGTCTATCATACTTCTCTGTTGGTTCTACTACTGGTGGTGGGAAGCTCAATCAACTCCTCATGATCCTATTGTTCCATCTGCTGAGAACTATCTGGATTTCCTCCTTCTGAGGAAATACTAGTACTGGTCACTGTACTCGATCCAGGTGTTTGGCCTCCTGCCTGTCCTCCGTGTTGTTCCTGGACTAGTGGAACATCTCCTAACTGATCTTTTGTAGGCATCTCATGAGATTTCCTTAAAGCTCTATCCTCCATGAAATTTGCATCCCGCCTCACTACAATCTTCCTGCTACTAGGAATGTAGATTCTGTATGCCTTTGAGGTCTTGCTATATCCTACAAGATACCCCTTTTCTGCACTCTGATACAATTTACTGCGCTTCTCGTCTGGAGTGTGACAATATGCCACACTTCTGAATATCTTGAGATGACTGGCTTTCGACTTCTTCCCTATGAAGACCCCTTCGGATGTTTTCTTCCTCAATGCTCTATGAGGAGTTCTATTTTGGACATACACCATTGTTTTGCAAGCTTCTGCCCATAAATACTTAGGTAGATCCTGATCATACAACATAGATTTGGATGCCCCAACAATAGCTATATTTTTCCATTCTGCTACTCCATTCTACTCCGGATTGTGAAAATTCCTAGCCTCAAAGGAACCCCTACTGCAGCAAATCTGAATCTACTTCACCTACTTGATTTTAAATTACATTCATCAAAGTTATTTTTCTGAATACTGAAGCAAATTACTTCTGCAGCCTACACTATTAAATATTTGATCTCATGAAACAAAAAACAGAGCAAAGAACAAGATACATAAGACACTTATTTTTGGACACTATAGTCCCCGGAAAAACCCAATGCGGGAAAACTGGTGCAACAGTTATGAGGGTTTATTATTATGCAGGAGAAATATCTAAATACAAATCTGGGATGCTCATCTAGCAATCCTTTACAAAGAAAATTCTAGTGGAAAATCTAAGTGAGTTTTACCTCACTTCACCTAGCAGAATTCTGGCTGATCCGGCAACAAGATTGGCTAACCCTAACTACTTCTGCGTTGGCCCTACGTAGGCCTTGCATCAGCTCTTCGTCAGCTCTCCTGCCCTCTGTGTCAGCTATCCCGGTTGTTCCGGCAGTTCAGCTGTTTCCGGTAGTTCTGGCTTCTGCTTGACAAACAACTTTTCTGCTCTACGTCGGTCCTTCTGGCTTTGCATCAGGGCTGCGTGGGCCCAGGCTGACCCAACGTCAGCTCTCCCAGCCACTACATTGCATCTCTGCAAGCTCTCTCTGCCTTTCTGTTGGTATTCTCCGGAAAGTCCTCCCGAATTCTCGCTGCCCCTCTGCTGCAAGATCTCCCCAATTGATTTTCCTCTTGAGAACTTCTCAACTCAGAAAATCGATTTCCTCAATCTCTCTGTGTGTTTCCAAATGAACCCCAAGCCTCTATTTTATACTTTTTTGTCGAGTCTTCAACAACCGAGATTAAGTCTCTAATCAACGGCTAAGATTAAAACATGACTTATCCACCTTCTAGATCATTCTCACCCATATTTTGGTTAATACTCATTAATATTTTAATTTCCCTAAGTTTGGACTTAGGAACTCCATTAAAAATATTAATTATTTTAATAAAATACAATCTAGGTGGAATTTCACCAAACAATTTATAGGTTCTTTAGAACTCATGTGCATTAGCCTCTCCACCAATTTTCAAGGCTAGAGCACTTCCGATGCTACCAAAAACTAACACTCCCTCTTAGCGAGAAAAGTGCTCTAGCAACAATTTCCACCTGCATGCTGCATTGTTTTTGAAGCACCTCCTTTCTGCACTGTTGCTGCCACCAAGACTGTGATGCTACTACTACTGTACTGCTGCCCATGACACTGTGACTGTCATTGCTGCATCTGTCCTACAACTCCCTCTCAAATGTTGCATTTGCTATGCTGCTAGCACTGCCACTGCTAACGCTGCATCCGTACTACAACTCAGTTGTTGAGAGAAGCAATTGAAAAACATCCAAAATTAACTGAACTTAACTGTGTTCAGCATAATACAATGAATGTTGGAGTCTGACTGTTGCTGACCCTCTGAATCTTCTGTGCTACTTCTGACTTATGCAATGGTGCCAACCTTGCTCTGTGCTGATCAGTCTTTGGTCCCAAGCTACTGCATCTGTCCTCCAAACACTCCACTGCATCATCTGACACTAATTCCATCTTGTCGATTTGGGGTAGCATCAGATGTGCTCTAGCTACGAAATTTGGTGGAGAGGTTGGGGCACATGAGATCTCCAATACCCAGAAAGGGTTTGTGCAGATTCTAAATAGTTTGGGAGATATTAAAACAATTAATATTTTTAATGGAGTCCCTAAGTCTAAACTTAGGGAAATTAAAATATTAATGTGAATTAATATAAAACTGTGTTAGAATAGTCCAAAAGTCATTGATCAAGGCAGATCTAATCTTAGCCATTGATTAGGGACTTAATCTCGGTTGTTGATATGTCAATGAGAAAAGTATAAGAGCCTAGAGGGGGGCTTGAGGGTCACTTGGAGATTACACCAGATGATCAGTCATTCTATTCTCTAGAGCGGGATTTGCTAAGAGAGATAAAATCAGTGATTGGAGTTGCAGCTGAGGGGTAGTGAGTACAGAGAGACGGAGAGGCAGAGATAGTGATGGGAAATTAGCGCATGAGCCAGAGAGTGATGCAGTAGCAGCCAGGGCTCACGTAGGGCCACACAGAGGCGACTAGGAGCTGCGTAGTGCTTCAGAGAGGCGAGCGTAGCTAACGCAGAGGGCCAGGAGGGTGATGCAGGCCTATTCAGGGTGACGCAGGGCCAGCGCTTGGTAGAGAGAGGCTGACGCAGTCCAAAGAGGCAGACGCTGGGGTTTATGGGGCAGATTGGAGCTGAGGAGCTGCCGGAGGGTTTATCCGAGGTTTCAGCCAAGACATCTATCTCAGACTGAGAGGTACTACTGCCAAGGGCATTCTCTATTGGGCAAGCCAGATTTGGCACCCATATTGTATTTTGAAACTGCTTTATAAGAAAACCCTCAGATCGCTGCATCGGTTTTCCTGCATTAGGTTTTTCCAGGGACACTGGTCCAAAAATAACGGTGTCATCTTGTGTGCTTGTCTCTAGAATCTATTTCCTTCAGTTGATGATCTGTAATATGTTCAGCATGCACTAGTGTTTATTTTTCAGAATTTACATGGTAAATAACTTGTTAAGTAACAGATCAAGTAGGTAGGAATAAATCAGTAAAGTGCATGGAGGGTTTCTAACTAGTAAACTTAGAAACTTCAACACATCTCGCTACTGCTGAATCTTGGGCTCCCGTAGCAAGGAATTGATCCAAGAGGTGGACTCCTCAAGGATCTTGCCCATTTGTAGCTCTTTCAAACTACAACTCTAAATCTCCCCACCTCCCTCCTGGAGATGCGACTGCCATCTCTACCAAATGTCGAATGACTTCCTCTTTCCTTTGCATAACACTAGACCAGCTTACGCACTCCCTACTGGAGCTTGTAGATCTACCCTCTCCACTATTGTTCAACAAGTGAAGATTCAGTCTCCTTGGCTGGAAGTTCTCTGAGGAGAAAATTCCCCTTTTATGTGTCTTCACTCTTTTCTAGCGGATTTATGCCCTGACAGAAACTGTGCCCTTCAAGCACAGCGTTGAGGCTCTGCGTCACTCCCTCTGCCTCTACAAACTCATGAACTGGAAATCGTACCTCTGTTGTCTCACTCAGAGAGAGATTTCCTCATATCTGCTTACTGGCAAGGACTGCGCAATCCCTTCAAGGGGATTCAAATTGCTGCCAAGTGTGGCTTTCAGCCTCACTGCTGAGCACTGGATCTGCGCTTTCTGTTTCAAAATCAATGCTCAGATACCATGTGAAAATTCCTAGACTCAAAGGAACCCCTACTGCAGCAAATCTGAATCTACTTCACCTACTTGATTTTAAATTACGTTCATCAAGTTATTCTTCTGAACACTGAAGCAAATTACTTCTACAACCTACACTATTAAATATTTGATCTCATGAAACATAATACAGAGCAAAGAACAAGATACGTAGGACACACTTATTTTTGGACACAATAGTCCCCAGAAAAACCCAATGCCGGAAAACCGGTGCAACAGTTCTGAGGGTTTATTATTATACAGGAGAAATCTCTGAATGCAAATCTAGGATCCTTTACAGAGAAAATACTGGTGGAAAATCTGACTGAGTTTTACCTCACTTCACTTGGTAGAATTCCTGTTGATCCAGCAACAAGACTGCCTAACCCTGACTACTTCTGTGTTGGTCCTACGTAGGCCCTATGTCAGCCTTTTAGGCTCTGCGTCAGCCTTGCGTCAGCTCTACTGCCCTTTGCGTTAGCTATACCAGCTATTCCGACAGTTCCCGACAGTTCTGGATGTTTCCTACAGTTCCGACTTCTGCTTGACAGGCAACTTTTCTGCTCTGCGCTTTCCCTTCTAGCTCTGCGTCAGGGCTGCATGGGCCCTGACTGGCCCAACGTCAGCTCTCCCAGCTACTGCACTGCCTCTCTACAAGCTCTCTTTGCCTCTCTGTCAGTATTCTCTGGAAAGTCCTTCTCCCGGATTCTCACTGCCCTTCAGCTATAAGATCTCCCCAATCGATTTTTCCCTTGAGAACTTCTCACTTCAGAAAATCGATTTCCTCAATCTCTCTGTGTGTGTTTCCAAATAAACCCCAAGCCTCCATTTTATACTTTTCTTGTTGAGTCTTCAACAACCGAGATTAAGTCTCTAATCAACGGTTAAGATTAAAACATGACTGATCCGTCTTCTAGATCATTCCCACCGATATTTTGATTAATACCCATTAATATTTTAATTTTGATTAATACCCATTAATATTTTAATTTCCCTAAGTTTAGACTTAGGAACTCCATTAAAAATATTAATTATTTTAATAAAATACAATCCAGGTGGAATTTCACCAAATGGTTTTTGGGATCTTTAGAACTCATGTGCCTTAGCCCCTCCACCAATTTCCAATGATAGAGCACTTTTGATGCTACCAAAAACTAACATGGATTATATGGAGTTGTCCACTCCCTTTTGATGCTCTCCTTTGTGCAGAAATCTATGAAGTCTCTATCTGTATATTCTCCACCATTATCTGAACGTAATACCTTTATCTTTTTCCCTTTCATATTTTCAACGAGAGCCTTAAAATTTCTAAATCGATCAAAGACCTCATCCTTAGTCTTTAAGAAATAGATCCAAGTTTTTCTAAAGTGGTCATCAATAAAAGTGACGAAGTATTGGACACCACTAAGAGCTCTTGTGGATATTGGACCACAGATATCTGAGTGTATCAATCCCAATACACATTCTCCTCTATTGTTACTTCTGGAAAATGTTGTTGTAGCATACCTCCCTAGTACACATCCTTGGCATAAGTCATCATGCTCACTACTAAGCGCTGGTACTCCTGTAACAGTGTCTCTAAGCATCCCCAGTGTTCCATGGTGTAAGTGTCCCATTCGCCTGTGCCATAATTCATTTCATTCCTTTTCACCATTATAGTTGTTGCCTATCAATGCCATTGGTCATTCAAGCCGCAACCTATACAATTTGTTGCTTCAAATCCCAATTTGTCTTTTCTTCTTCCAGCTTGGATGCTTAACGTATACTTTCTTTCCTATGAAGTATACATCGCATCCCTTGTCCTGTAATTGGGACACTGAAATCAAGTTCATTCCTAATCCTGGCACATGCAAAACATTGGTGGCTCGGATACTAGTCCCTGTTTTCGTCTGAAATGCTATGGTGCCTCTCCCTATTGGAGTACATTTCGTTATGTTTCCCATACTAATCTGAAAGTTCATTTGTTCTTCTTGATAGCTCGAGAAATGTTCTCGTACTCCAATCATATGTGCTGAAGCGTCGTTATCATTGTACCAAACATCTGCGGACGTTGAATTTGCTAGACATGCAAATTCTTCTTCTAATCTGGTAGACAACTTTGAGACACTTTGAGTATCCATCTTGTGCGGATTTTTGACGCTATCCTGCCCTAGCAACTGCTGTAGCAACAACCACGTCCCACTTGGAAAACCCCCTCTTGCTGAATCTTCTATTGCGTTGTTCCTTCTACTACTAACAGATTTCGATCAGGAAAACTTACCTCTGTCGACTCACTCAGAGAGAGTTTTACCATGAAAATCTAATCCTTCTGGCTTGAACTGTGCAAACCTCTTGGAGATTCGAATTACTGCCCCAGCAGGAATTTCAAATTCCTTTCTTCTTTCAATGCTGGGTCTTTTGGCCCTTTTCTTCTGCTTTACCTCAGATCTGATACCATGTGAAAATTTCTAAATAGAAATCCAACTGCAGTGATTAATATTATTTCTTCTACTTATTATCTCATAAATAAGTTATTCACAGTGTTCTTATGGCAAATATCGAAATATATTCTATTGCAGCCTTCACAATTAAAATACTGCAGAAAGTAAGTGCAAAGAAAAATACTGGCACAAATACAATCACAATGGCATGGTTATTTTTGGACAATCTTCCCCAGAAGTACCCAATGTGGGAAAACTGGCGTAGCAGATGAGGGTTTCTTTATTATTCTTCAGCAAAATCTAATGTACAAATTACAACCAGCAAAACAGAAGTGAAAAAATTTATAGACACTTCCTAACAAATCTCTGATCCCGATGAAGTACTCCTCTTCCCTCTGAATCCTTTTGTGTCCCTCTGCGTCAATTTCCCCACGCTGGCCCAGCATCAAGCTGCCCACGCAGTCCATCGTCAACCTGCCTCTGCACTGCCCCTTTTTGCGTCAACTTGCTTCTGCGCTGTCTGTCCCTGCTCTATGTCTTCTTGCCTTGCACTCTCAACTAATGTTGATGCCCTCTTTTCTTTTCTCACCTATAACTCTCCCTCTGATTCGATTTTCTCTTGCCGAACTTCGACCAGTGAGAATCGATCTTACTCCGATAACTGAATATATGCCTTTGGTGTGTTCTACATGTGCCCATCAAGCCTTCTCTTATAATCATCTCATTGATCAATCAACGACCAAGATTAGATCCTAATCAATGGTTAGGATCATATTCACTTGATCTCCACCTTCTTCTAGAAGTTTCACCCACAATTTAGATTAATACCCATTAATTATTTTAATTTCTTAATTTTAGACTTAGGGTCCCATTAAAAATAATTAATTATTTTAATAAAATTGCCTTCGGGTGGAATTTCCCAAAATGATTTCTGAGTATTGAAGAATACATGCGTCTAAGTCTTCCTGCAAAATTTGAGACTTAGAGCACATTCGATACTAC
The DNA here is from genome assembly GCA_031772625.1 of Pinus tabuliformis. Classification (NCBI taxonomy): domain Eukaryota; kingdom Viridiplantae; phylum Streptophyta; class Pinopsida; order Pinales; family Pinaceae; genus Pinus; species Pinus tabuliformis. The sequence goes on along the minus strand of CM062818.1, from coordinate 107,770,061 downwards.
CAGAAATCAACACATGAGAGATGGATACATTCGCTTCAAAAGCTAGAAGGTCTTGGCTAGGTCATGTTCATTTCAGCAGGGGTGAATGGCCCAGGGAAATTATAGATAGTACAGATCTTCTCTCGAGAAGCTAGAAGGACTCAGTTGGGTTATGCCAATTTGACCTTATGAGGTAGATGAAATTCACCCGATACGCCATAAAGGACTTTGGTTGGCCCATTTGGCTAGGGGTGATTAGTCCAAGGGTATATCATCTTCTGAGATGCCATAAAAGACTTTGGCTGAGCCATCCTAATTTGACATGAGGAGATTGATACATTTACCTAAGGAGCCATAAAGGACTTTGGCCAGGCCATGTTGATTTGGTCAAGGGTATGGCACGGGTATGGCACAAGATATTTGTATTGCCTACTCCAGGATGGAGTTATCTATAGACATGCATCAACATAGCAAGCTCATGAACTTTTCTTGCAGAGGAGAAATTTCATCTAAGGGGAAATTTGTTGCAGCCAAGGAGAATACCTCCCTTGCTAAGAGGGAATGTTGATTTTTTGTAGCATCGGGAGGTATTGCCGCATGGCAAGAGGTCTACTAAGTCAACCTAGAAGATTTGTGAAAAAATAAAATACAAATTTTATTTTTGGGCATCATGTAGTGTTAAAGAAGACAAGTTGACCCAGCCATGAAACGGTGTCTTCCTTGTGAAAATCCAACTTCATTCGATTTGTATATATACATGATGTGACACATCATTTTAATCAATCAATCAAACATTATTTTCCTTTCTTCTATAGCAGTTGCACGTGTGATAGAGAGGCTGAATTGATTGGATTTTGACTGAGTTGGAGGGCAATTTGACCACATTTGATCGAGTTGTAGGAGCCGAGTTTGACCACAGTTGAATAAACTACAGGAGTTGAGTTTGACTATAGTTGATCGAGCTACAAGAGGACTATTTTACTGTAGTTGACCAAGGGGCTGCAAGGCTGAGTTTGACACAAATTGACTATGTGCCAACTTTGATTTCAGTGTATTTTTTGGTTGGTTTGACCAATGTTGACCTGCTAGAATTTGACTAGGTTTGACTGGTATTTGGACTTGGATATTGACACATATTTCTAGACAAATTTATTTTGTAAACCTTGCTAAAGAATAATTTCTCGTAGAAAAGAAGTTGGTCTTTTTACCAAGGTTTGGTTTCCCATGGTAAAAATATTGTCTTTATTGTGCTCAGTTGTCTTTCTATGATCTTTACTATTTCCGTTCCATATATTGTTGATATTTTCTAAATTGTAATTGCTTAATGATATCAATGGCATACGAATATTGTGTGAAAACATTAGGAAGTAATTATCTAGCAAAAAATAGTATTCTACGGTGCATCATGTAGAAAATTTAACAACTATGAGCCTAAAGGGAGTTGGCTAGGAAATTTAAGAAGGGCAAGGAGTGCCCTATGTGCTACAGTAGGAGCCTCACTACTTCCTTTTGTACCATGTGCTCTGACCTGTCATCACGGTCGTTTCGAACATTTGATCAAGCAATCCTACGAGCAGCTCCCGAAGCCACACTACTTCATAACTCACCAAACTAGCTGCAATATACTCGACCTTTGTAGTCTGAGTGCAACAAATGTCTACTTCTTTCCCCTCTAGGATATCATAGCAGAATCCAAACTGAATCATCATCCTGATGTGCTCTTCCTATCTTCAGCGCTCTCTGCCCAAGCCAGATTTGTATATCCATGCAGTTATACTTCATCATTTGAGACGTATCTCAATCCATATCCAACTATACCAAGCTGGTACCTCAACACATGATTTACCATAGCTACTTTCTAGTCACCCTAACTGGATGCTCGTTCTGACACTGAAACAGATCCTATTGTGGCAATCTCGATTGCTCCCTCTACCATTCAGCTTCTTTAGATTAGTTACCATGGGAATGGCCATGGACTGGTTGTCCATCATCCCAAATCTTTGAAGGATCATAATACTATGCTTCCTTTGACCAAGGAAGATCTCACCTGGCTTCTGCCACACTTTTAGCCACAAGAAGTAATGTATCCAACCAAGATCCTTCATCTTGAATTCAGAGGTAAACTTCTTTTGGCATTGAAGCAAAGCTTGATTGCTCCTTCTATCACAAAAGCAAATCCTCCTGCCATTGCTGCTCTCTATGACCCTTACATCCTTTTGGAAAATGTCTCTTCATAGTACTCCCTCTTTTTGGGAGAACCCTCTTGCCACGAATCCCTCTTTGTACTTCTCTATGCTACTATCAATTGGAAGTCACCACTAACTTCTCTTCAAGTCTCGACACAATTTCCTCCATCATGGCATCCTTCAAACTTGTTGACCTGCTTGCTCACTCTAAACTAGGAGCTCATATGGTCATGTGACACAGTTCTAGAGGTCAGTACAATTTCTCCCTCCTAAACACAAATCACTCTAGATGAGTTTATGCTCAATCTCGCGAGAGTCTTGTTACCCCTCAAACTCGCAGAGGTCCTAGGAGGGGATCCTATAGAGCAACTACTAGGTCAAGTGGCAATAATAGAGTGATAGCCCACTGTCACCTCAACTAAAGCTCCCTGCTCTTTACGGACTTTCATCAATGGGAGGAGTCTTGGTATGAGAGGAATCACTAGAATAGATGGATCAATGATAGGATGTGGGGTGATTCCTAAAGCCTATTCACAAGAGAGGCTCAGATAATGGGCTTACTTGCTATAGAAGCAAGATGGATGGCTCTCTTAGAAGGGCTAAGAGGATGCCTAGACCTAGGGTTTGAGGAGTGTTACTTGAAAAGAAGTGCCCAAGATCAAGGAATCCTAGAAAACTAGGGTTTCTAAGTGATCTTTGTGAAATTGAAGTTATAATGTAGTGGGACCACAAAGAAACCCAAGTGGGCCCGAACGAGGTCAAGGGTTTGGATTGGAGCAACAAATGGATGATCTTGACCAAGTTAAGGAGGAGAATAGGATCAAAGGAATTGAATTCTTCTTGGAATTTGAGTGCAATGATCCTAATGAAGCCACTAACCAATGGAAACTTAGGGATGAAAACGGTCTTCAAGCTAGGGCTTCGAATATCTTGAGATTGCACTATGGGATCGACCTCAAATTTGGAGGATCTCTCAAGATAACCCCAGCGCAGTGATTGACTAGTTTTTGAGGATTTCCAATGGCTAGAATCGATTTTAGGTGATGCCCTAGGAGACCTACTAAGTTAGGGCTTAGAAGAGAAGGATGGAGGTGAAAAAGAGTTTTCCTTTTCAATCACCTTTGGACTAGACTAGTGCCTAGCCTGTTGGGAGAATGGAGTCTAATGGAAATGATGTTTAGAGATGCTTAATTCCAATCAAGGAGTTCCCCAGCAACTTTGCATGGCATTAGCAACAACTAGGTAACAAGGGAATTTTATACTTCTAATTATTTGCAAATGATGACTTATTAAGATAATGCATGAGCAATCATGTATCCCTAGACAGTAATCCACCATACAGCTCAACTATCAATATGAAAAATCCCTCACAAAGACAAGATAAACAACTTTGTATAAGCCCAAGAGCAGCTACACCAACTTCATGAACAAAAATATTCCATAGATCATTTCATGAGACAAACTACAAGATAAGCATGAAAAGAGTACTCATAGTGTATAGTGAAATTATTCCAATCATCAAGTGTAAGAAAAGCAAAGCTCCAAGACAAGATTTAAGCTCTTCCAAACATCGAAATGCATTAGAAATCCAATTCGTCCATCAAAAGGCTTGGTGAAAATCCAAGAAGAAACAATGATCCAAATATAAGTGTTGATGAAACTCAAATGAGCTCTCATCAATTTGTATCCTTCCTAAAGAGTCCAAATAATAAAATAATGTACAATAATGACATGACTTGGTGACAAGCCACCAAGATAGCTCCATAATACAAAGATAAGCCACTCAAGAGGGAAAAATAGTAAATACAATGAGTTGTTGGGCTCTTCAAGAGGCCAAGTGGAAGCCAAAGTGTGTCAAGGTAAGAGAATAGGCTCCAAACATAATGATCAAGGAGGTGTCCCCTATCCAAGCAAATCAAATGTGGTGTCCCCAAGTGGGTGTAGGGGCATAATGACATCCTCATGGGTCTCCAAGTGGATTGATAGTGCCTATATACCATCTGTAAGGGCTAGAATGATGACATAAGCCCTCCCTTTGTCTCCCATGGTGAGACATATCCTCAGCTGGGCCCTGGAACATCTGCCAAGTGTGTGGTGCAAGTGTGAAGTCAGCTGGGTATGGTGGTCTAGGTGCATCATCCTCATCCAAAAAGGTGGAACACAAGCAATCAGTGAATGGTGCTGAGGGATCATGAAGTGGCAATCTGCTCTCTACTATGGTGGAGGCCAATGGCTCTCAACACTCACCCTACAAGCACCACATGACCCTCTAGAGGGCTTGGACCTTGTCTAAGGAGACCAAGGTTGCACGAAACGGGGAAACGGGTACGAGTTTCTGAAACGGGAAGCGATACAAAACGCGACCTCCCCAAATTTTGGAAACGGGGAAACGCGAATATATATATTAGGACATTTAAGAAATATGTGCAATCATAAAGCATATATGATACGTACTAATTTATTACATTATGATAAAATTGTCAATTGTCAATGCATAAACTATAAGTATCTAAATTTACATCACATTTACTCATGAATAATCACACAATGAAAATAGAAATATCTAAAATCAGCCACGAGAAATTTCTAATTTTTTGTCTCATCATTGATTGGGAGTCTCCTCCTACATAGTCGAATGACCTTAGTGCTCTTGATTAAATAAAAGTTTCATACCCTAGTACCCTACATTCTCTTGATTATTGGGAGTCTCCCCTGCATAGAGAGCTTTGTTCTCTCGATTAAATACAAGTTCCATACCCTATTACATGATAAAATCCAATGGAAACATTGCAATCCCCCCAATCCTAAAAAACAGATAAATCTGTTGGATTTTGAGTAAGATCTAAAATTCTACTTTCTCCATATGAAATCCAATGAGGGCGAAACCACTCTCAAACATCCTGAGTCATTTCATGGTAATGTTAAAAATTTAAGTAAAAGGATGAAAATGAAAAATAAAGGAGAATATCACTTTTACTTTAAGAATTTAACATTACCATGAACTGCATATCAACACTAGGGAAAAAGTTCACATTTATAACTTTAGACAGCCATCTGGAAGCAACTAGAAGTCACTAGGCTAACGTAAGAATAGATTACAAAACAAATGAAAAAAACACAAGTAAATGCTGAAACGTGGGTCGTACGGCCCTGAAACGCGTTTCAGGCCGTACTGGCCACGTTTCAGTTTCGTGAAACGTGGCAGTACAGCCTGAAAAGCGTTTTAGGGCTGTACCAAACGCGTTTCAGCATTTCGTACTCGTTTCCGTACGGAAACGCCCTCCTACCCCACGTTCCCTGCAACATAGAAGGAGACCAAACCCCAAATAAAGACCCACATGCAATCTTATATAAGATTGAATGTGTTCCCTCGCCTTCCAGTACAACAAATCATTAGAGTAACTGAGTAAATGAGTTTACAAATCATGAAATCAAATGGACACTTCACAGTGGCATGCCCTTCCATAGTGGGTTAACCAAGGACCCTATTACATGGTTTCTACCTCTAAAGGGGGTGACATGTCCATGGTACATCCATCAAGCAGTAGGTGGCATGTGATATAATGGTGGAATGGAATGGAGCATTAGGGGAAGGCTCCAAGCCACATGCCATAGTACAATTGTATCCATAATAAGGGAAGCCCACACTTGGGTGTATGAATGCAGAAGGAGAAATCGTGGTACATGAGTTAACCTCGCCTTTTTTTGCACCTTTTTTCATATGCCTTTTGCTTTTTATCAATTTTTCCTTTTAACTACTTGGGGCTCGAGGGGATGAGATCATGATGTGTAAGATGTAGCAGTGGATACCCCCTTTAAGGTGGAGCAGTTCATCGCCCACTAGAGGTTGGGACAATCATGGGTTCCTTAACGATGAAAGGGGTTAATATGAGGAACCCTAGGAACCAGGGTGATGGCCAAAATGAAGGGGTAAAGCTCATATTTAGCTTTTGCCCATGTGCTAAATGTGTATGTCCCGAACATTTTTTACATTTTATGGTACTTTTCCTATTGAGAGTGGCCAAATTATGCTTTTTCTTTTTCTTTAGCCACATCAACCTCCAAGGCATCGTTCCAGGCTTGATCCAAAGTGTGGACAAGGGGAGAGGGAGGCTAACTCCTTGTCGACCCTGTTACCCACCATTTTGTCGTTGATATCCCTAAGAGAATTTTTTTCTCCAAGATGGTCCTCAGTCAGCAGCCAACAACCCCTTACAACCACAAACTAGCTTTTTGTGCCATTTCTCCGCCAACTAAGACAGCCATGTGGTCCTTCACCCATCTGCCATGATCGTATGTTTGAAGGTGGGCCTCCCGAACCTAAAGGTTGCCTTGTCATTTGGTAATTGAATATTGTTTTTTGATTATCATGGACACTTTTGGGCATGGATTATTAGGAGGATTCGACGGAAAAAATGGGCTAGGTAGGTCTGTGTTCTTGTCCCCTAGACCCCTTTTGGATATTAACCTTGGATTCTAGTGTTGTGGAATCTCTTTTACTGACCATTTGGCTTTAGGGATGGTATTTCACGGGAAACCCTAATTTTGGTTGCGTGGTCCCGCCCTCTTATTTTCATATATTACCCCCTTTTCACTTATTATTACCCTATTCATCATTTCTCCCACCCGAGTCCACATTCCTCCACTGGGTCCACATAGGGTTGGCTTTTCCCTTCCCCTTGCCCACACCTTGGGTTAGCCCTGGAATGATGCCCTGGAGTTTGATGTAGCTAAAAGGAAAGATAAAAGCATAATTGGCCACATTCAACAGGAAAATGTACCACAAAATGCAAAAGATCGTTGGGACAAACACATTTAGCATGTGGGCAAAAGCCAATACATAAGTTGTACCTCGTCATCATGGCCATCACCCCGGTTCCTACAGGTTCTATGAGCTTCCTTTATCAAATAGGAACCCATGATTGTCCCAACCCTTGGTGGGTAATGAACCGCCCTACCTTAAAAAGGGGTATTCACTGCTATATCTCACACATCTTGCTCTTACGCCTTGAGCCTCGACCAGTTAATCAAAGAAAAATCATAAAAAGGCAAAAGGCGTATAAAGAAAGGTGGAAATATCAAGGTTGGGGCACCTCATGTACATTGATTGCTCCCTCCTATACATTATAGACCTAAGTGTGGGCATTCCTTTTATTAGCTACTCTTGTACCCCAGCATGTGACCTAGGGTTCCCCCTTCTCATCCCCTACTTCATTCACCTTTCTATCACATACCACCACCTTTTAAAGAATGTACCTTGAACATATTATCCCCTTTAGAAGTAGAAACCAGCTAATAGGATACTTGGTTAACCCTATTTGAAATTTGGGAGACATTGGCACATCCCGAAGCCCATTATGGAAGGGTGTGCCATTATGAAGTCCCCACCTATCGTCCATGGTTGATAAGGTCATTTGCTTGATTTCTCTAATGACTTGTTGTACTGGAAGGTTAGGGGATGCATTGGATCTTATGCAAGATTGCAGATGGTCTCCATCTTGGGTCTAGTCTCCCTATACGGGGTTCTAACCCTCTAGAGAGCTACATTGGCACATGTAGTGTGTGTTGATAGCCATGGGTCTCCATAGCAATAGACAAGACAACATGGATCCCCAAGGATGTTTAGAGATTGCTCAAGATTCACCTACTGGACGAGGAAGATGCACCTGGTTCACCTTTGCCCAGCCGGCCCCACAAATGTACCATGCACTTGGCAGCTGACTTAGGACTTGTAGGATGATGTGGCATCATCTACACTATCATCAAAGCCCTTACAGATGATCTATAGGCATCTTCGACTCATTTGGAGACCCATGAGGTTATTATTGTGCCCCCACACCCACTGGGAGCACCACTGGTTTATAGTTTGGAGAACAAGGGGCAACTCCTTGTCCATCACTTTTGAGGGTCTTATTCTTCATTATGGCACGTATGGACCTCATTAGACTTCTTGGAGGGCCCTACGAAATGTATTATTTATTATCTGACCTTTTAAGAGGCTTATTATTTCATTTGTGAGTTAGTTTGGTGGGCTTGTCACCAAAAGTTAAGTTATTAGCACATTATCTTATTTTTGGGGCTTATGTAGGCCTAGGAGACTAATTTGAACTCCTCATTAGTGTATAAATACCAGTGAGATGAGTTCATTTTCTCATCATCACTTTGGATTGGATCTCTTCTCTCTCTTGAGAACTTCACACTTTTTATTGGAGGATGAATTGGAGCTTTGTGGATGAATTTTGATGTTTGGATTTGGTTTATCTTATCTTGGAGCTTCTCTATTGTCAAATTGTTGATGGTTGGATATGTTCTATTACATGTAAGTACATGCTTTTAATGCTCCTCTTATTTTACTTTGCCATATACATTGAATTGGGAATTTTGCTATTTTTAAGACTAATTGCTACATGCATTTACTACTTAAATTGTGGAATTTTGTCTCTATATAACATCTCTCATTGTATGGGCCATGTAATTTTGAATGAAATTTCCTAGGGATAATTCTATCAACTAATTCATCTTGGTAAGCCATCACCTTTCCAAGTTGAAGTATAAAGTTGTAAGGTTGCTTCCCTTTGCCCTAGAAGGCAAGTGAAGTAGTCTTAAGGCCTCCTTGACTAAGAAACAAGGTCCTCATTCATATTTAACCTAGACTCCATTCTCCCAAGACTAAGGCATTGTTCTACCAAGATGTGATCACTCAAAAAATCAACTCTTTTTCACCTTCTTCTAGGTCTAGCCAATTTGGGTCACGTAGGGCATTAGTTTCCCGACAAAGTAGTCCTGCAAAAAGCTCGATCTCCTAGCCTCTCCTATGTTGGTGTGTCCTTAAGGCCTCCTCCAATTTTGAAGCTATTCCGACTGTGGAGTTGTGAGATAACCCTAGCCCTAACTTTGAGATCAAACTTTGCCCAGGTATCCCTAAAGCTAGTGCGTCATAGGATCAATTTGACACTTTTAAGTGAAAATTCTTACTTTGATCCTTTCCCCCTGCTTGTTTAGGTTAAGAACATCATTGCTTGCTAAATTCTTGCCTCTTAACCTAGGTTGGGTCCACTTGGTCCTATGTGGTCCCATTGCTTTGAAAAGACAATTCTTCAAGGACCATCTGGGATACCAATTTCAATAAGGATTTTAGGGATTGAGAAACTCTTTCACAAGTCATATTCCCTAAGCCTAACCCTCAAATCCCCACTTCCTTCTCCTAGAAGATATTATACCTTGCTTAAAAAGCAATCAAGCTCCATTCTTGACCCTCTTCTGGAAAGGGATTGCTTGAGTCACTTTATATCCATTTGTTGATTTATCCTTCATTTCTGACTCCATATATACTGAGTCTCCTCCCATCAGTGAAAGTCCGTAAATAGGAGGGAGCCTTAACTTAGGTGATAGTGGGCTAAGTCTACATTTGTAGCCCTTGGTCTAGCATTTGACCCTTTAGGAATCCCCTTTAGGTCCCCTGCTAGTTTGAGCGGTAACATTTTGGCATCGTTGCCGGGGAGGAAGAAGGTCTACCTCCCTAGTGAATCATTGAGGAATTGATTCATTGATGACATCTCTAAAGCATTCCTTTGGCGACTCCACTCATTGTCCAAACCCTTAGTTTACTTGAAGGCGACAACATTCCTCCTTTAACTAGGGTTGCTGCAAAAAGGGGAGAGCGAACTCCATCACCTGTTGGAACTGCTCTCTTCCCTAAATTTGAGAAGGTCAATGATCCATCTCCAAAGATGCCATCTAGTTTTAACACTGACCCAAAACAAGATTAACCCAAGACGACCAAGAGTGAAAGACACTTAGTTAATGTCTTTGCCCCTTTGAAATTGGGTGATGATCTGAAACCACTACCTGAAAAATATAACTGATGGTTACCCAAATTCAAAGGGATGCTACTTGGATTGCCCATGGTTTTATTGAAGAATTCTATTGGCAAATGTCCCCTAGAATGATCTTTGATGAAGATAGGCTCATGATGCTTTTTATTTTTTCACTTGAGGGACAAGTGAGAGATTGGTACCTTAGCCCTCCCCCTGCATGCATAAACAACTCTAATGAGTTTGAAGACCTATTAATGAAGAGGTGGTCATGCAATGCCCAAGGGAACTTCAATATTGAAAATTCTACCAAATAACCAAGGGAGGGAAGATGTACGAGAATTCATTCAAAAATTTGATAGGGTAGTCAAAGTATACCTGATCATTTGAAGCCATCCAAAGCCAATATTCCTTGTAAGTTCATAAAAGCGGTGGGTGGCCACTTCACCTATGTGTTAAGGGATAAGTGTTGAAATTTCTAAGTCCAATCCGTTAGAAATCCCTACTGCATTATCTGGTTTATTTCACCTACTTGTTTATTCCACTAACAAGTTATTTATACATTTAAATACTGAAAATAAACACAAATGCAGCCTTAACTCATATACAGATCAGCAACTGAATATTAGACAAACACACAAGGGACACCATTATTTTTGGACAATTGTCCCTGGAAAAACCCAATGCGGGAAAACGGTGCAACAATTCTGAGGGTTTTATTATTATGCAAATTTCTTGAGTACAACTAGGGTGCCAAACTGGCTCACCCAACAGATATTTTTACACGGCAATAATACCTCTTCTCGGAGACAGATATTTAGCTTCTCAGCAATAGTCTGCCCCACGAAAATCCTTCCGGCGCTTCTCCAAGTCTCTGCGTTGTTGATTTGGGGTAGCATCGGATGTGCTCTAGCCATGAAAATTTGTGGAGAGCCTAAAGCACATGAGATCTCCAAGGCCCATAAATGGTTTGGGGAAATTCCACCCGATTAGAGAGATATTAAAATAATTAATATTTTTAATGGAGTTCCTAAGTCTAGACTTAGGAAAATTAAAAAATTAATGGGTGTTAATAGAAAACTGCGTGAGAATGTTCTAAAAGACATGGATCAAGCCAAATCTAATCTTAGTCGTTGATTAGAGATTTAATCTTGGTCATTGAAGATAATAGAAAAAGTATAAGAGGAGGCTTGAGGGTCAGTTGGAGATACACCAAGATTGATCAGTCAGCTCGATTTTCTGGAGCGGAGTTTGCTGAGAGAAATCGAACAAGTGATCAGAGTTGCAGCGAGGGGTAGTGAGTGCATAGCAGAGAGGCAGAGATAGTGCTGAAGATCCAACGCAAAGGCAGAGGAGGCTATGCAGAGCCAGCAGGAGCTACGCAAAGGGCCAGAGTGACTGCACAGAGGCTAGCAGGGCCTACGTGGGTGATGCAGAGGGCCAGATAGCCAGTGCAGAGCAACAGAAGTCTGACGCGGGGGGTTTTTGAGTGACGCAGAGGTCAGGAGGGCTGACGCAGAGCTTCAAAGAAGCGTTGGAGAGATTTTCGTGGAGCAAACTTGCTGAATATTTGCTTCCGAAGAGAGGTATTACTGCCAGATTGATTTCTCTGTGGCTGAGCCCATTTGGCACCGTAGTTGTACTCAAAAAAGCTGCTTAATAATAAAACCCTCAGAACTGTTGCACCGGTTTTCCCAAGTTGGGTTTTTTCGGGGACGATTGTCCAAAAATAATGGTGTCCCTTGTGTGTTTGTCTGTTATTTTCAGTTGATGATCTATAGATGGTTGAGACTGCATTTGTGTTTATTTTCTGTATTTATATGGTTAAATAACTTGTTAAAGAATAAAACAAGTAGGTGAAATAAACCAAATACTGGAAGAAGAATTTCTAACAGGTTAAAATTAGAAATTTCAACATGCGTCAACCCTGCTAGCCTTTGCGTAGCTCTAGAACCCTTTGGGTCAGCCTTCTGCCCCTCTACTTCAGCTCTCTGGCCCTCTGTGTCACCCACGCAGGCTCCTCAGCCTCTGTGCAGTCTCTAACTGCCTTTGTGTGGCTCCTGCTGCCTCTGCGTAGCCTCCTCAGTCACTGCGTTGACCCTCTGGCACTATCTCTACATCTCTATTACGTACTCACTACCCCTCGCTGCAACTCAGATCACTTGTTCGAATTTTCTTAGAAAACCCCACTCCAAAAAATCGAATTGACTGATCAATCTTGGTATATCACCAACTGACCCCCAAGCCTCTTCTTATACTTTTCTTGTTGAATCTTCAATGGCCGAGATTAAGTCTCTAATCAACGGCTAAGATTATATTTGGCTTGATCCATGTCATTTAGAACATTCTCACCCAGTTTTATATTAATACCCATTAATATTTTAATTTTCCGAAGTTTAGACTTAGGAACTCCATTAAAAACATTAATTATTTTAATATCTCTCTAACCGGTGGAGTTTCCCTAAACCATTTTTGGGTCTTGGAGATCTCATGTGCTTTAGCCTCTCCACCATTTTTCATGGCTAGAGCACATCCGATGCTACCACAAATCAACACTCACTATCAGCGAGGAATGTGCTCTAGTAATGTTGCACCACTAAACATCACACTCATCCTTCCACACCAGTACCTGTGATGATGTTTGTTCTGCTGCCCAACATCTAGTGCATTTTTGCTTCCTATATTGTTGCCCATGGCTTTGCCACTACCACTGCTACATCTATACTGCAGCTCCCTCTCAACATGCTACATCATGATGCCCATAGCACTACCACTACTAACTACTGCACTGCAACTCAGTTACCGAGAAGTAATTGATCTACCCAACTATTGACATCATTATCAGTCCAAAAGTGTCTTGATGCTGAAGCTGCCTCTACTGCTATCATGTGCTCCTTCTGCTACCTATGTGCTACTGCAGACACCTTTGTGCCTCTCGGAGTGCTGCAATCTCCTTTGTGCTTCTCGCACTGTTGCAAACACCTTTGTGCCTCTCGCACTGTTGCAACCCCCACTGCGTTTCTATAGACCCCTGCACTCTAGCACTGCCTTGTCGCTCCATCGCAACTCGCTTCTTCCCGACATCTGTCACCACTACTGTCATTCGGGGTTCTCGTAGCCAAATATGATCCAAGAGTTTGGGTACCTCAAGGATCCTACCCCTCATCTTCTGTAGTCCTCCCGACTACAGCTTGATGTCTCCCCACCTCTTCTCTAGAGGTGCATGAGCACTCATGGCATAGTCGTCATCTGTCTCGACTTCTTTCTCTGCCTTAGCCGGAGCTGCCTTGGAGTCAGAAGCCTCTCCCTTATTCTTCTTCCTATGACACTAGGTTGCATAATGACCCAGCTCCCCACAATGGAAGCACTTCACTATAGAGATGTCCTTCTTCATCTCCCCCAGCTGTCCCGCAGATGCCAGAGTTGCATCATCCTCCTCCTCTTTCTTGATTCGACTTCATTTGCTGCTACTTCCCGCCTTGGTCAACCTTCTGATCTCTTCTTGGCGAAGAGCTGCCCACATCTCATCCCATCCTGGTAGATCAGCGCTGCCCAAAATGCTTTGGACAAATGTCTCCCAATCCTTGGAGACTGTGTTTAGGGTGGTCCTCACCATGAACTCCTAATCCGGTGTGTCCCCTGTGGAAGTAAGTTGGTCCCGAATCTCTTGCAACCTACTGAGATATAGATCTATCTGCTCCCGCTTCTGCATCTGATATGACCGTAGTTGATTCTCCAACAACGTCTTCCTCTGCACGGAAGTGCTTGATACAATGTCATCAAGGTATACCACATCTCCTTTGTCATGTTCTTCTCGACAATATGTGGTACTACATGATCCTTAACCTCATCAAGGATTATGCATTTTGCCTTCGCCATTGCATCCTCATACCTTTCATTATCAGCTGGGTCGACTGGGATAGCCACGATTCTCAAGGCGAAGCCTTCGATGCGATGTCTATCCAAAACAGACAAGATCCTAGCCTTCCAGATGACAAAGTTGGAGGCCCTGTCCAACCTGTCTTGATATCTCAGTCTGTTCTTTGCCATCTCTGCTCCTTTTCCAGATTACCTCTGAGTCTCGACTTCCCTCCTGGAAGTTCTCTCCTAGACTCCCTCTAAGTCTCAATTTCCCTACTGGAAATCTCTCTGCTAACAGTCAATCCACTCCTCTTTGATCCTCTTTGCAACTACAACTCAGATCTGGATTTCTTGGCTAGAAATCCGTCAAGGCAGTGACTCCCTCTACCTTGGTTTTGTCCCGTTAAGTACTGTTCTGCTTCAACAGCAACAACACCCCACCAGCTTCACAGTCTGCCCACAGCTACCTATGCCCCAGCAATTGAAGAAACTAAGCCTTCCAGCTCTGCATAATCTCGGCAAAGGCCCGAATCACTCCTTTGGCCAACTGCGTCAAGCCTACCTGACTGAGTAGGATGATGTGGCTTTTCGTGAGCCTCTTGTTGCCTTTACGCTGGCCTTCTCTCTGGCTCGAAATGATGACGCAAGGCCTCTGCTTCACTCCTTCTCTGCTGCTTTTTTCTTAGGAGCATCTCTGTCTCTCGGGACAACTGCAAATACTTCTTATTACGTTGGTGCCTTCAGTCCTCTTGTGATCTATGATGCTCTGATACCATGTTGAAATTTCTAACCCGTTAGAAATCCCTACTGCATTATCTGGTTTATTTCACCTACTTGCTTATTCCATTAACAAGTTATTTATAGATATAAATACTGAAAATAAAGACAAATGTAGCCTTAACTCATATTCAGATTAGTGATTGAAATACTAGACAAAATCACAAGGGACATCGTTATTTTTGGACAATCGTCCCCAGAAAAACCCAATGCAGGAAAACCGATGCAACAGTTTTAAGGGTTTTATTATTGTTAGCTACCTATACCAATAGGTTTCATATTTCATGATTGGCTATGAAAAAGTCCAAATATGCTCTGCTTTGATGATTCAAAGATCACATATTTCCAAGAGAATCCAATGTGTGCTTATAGCTTGGTATGGACTAAATTTTGATGGATGGTCCAACAGTCTAATCTGGATCATGCCATGTTTTGAATTTTCAGTTGTAGAATAGAGAAAGAAGTTTGTCCAAACTGTTTAATCTTGGCAGACAAGTAGTTCAGGTAGAGAAGAAAAGGCTCCCAACAGCTTAATCTGGGACCTTGGAAGAAATAAGGGTAGAAGTAGATAGAAAAACAAAAGAAAAAGCCAAAGAAAAGAAAAGGCTAGTAAGGGTCTGCAAGTCCAAGTGCACCCTCCAAGAAGAAATAAAAAATGCTAGGCAAATAGATGGGTAGGCAGTTGGGGTTGCAGAAATGTCATTTCTTATAAGTTGCATATGTGCTAACTTTGTTTACCAAAGCAAAATCAATGAATTGAGAAGGTGTCATTCTTCATCAAGTTGCAGCAAGCAAGAAGCATGTCTAACCTCCCTTCTTCCCCTTTCCATTTCATTACTAACACTCCCTCATCAGCTGAGATTCATGGAAGAGATTATGGTTTCATGGTGGTTCTTAATCTTTTTAGAAGCCACATTTCTTGTCTAAAACTCTTTACATTTTTGATCTACTCCCTAAACTAAGTAAGTCTCAAATAAACTTAGTGATTTTCCCCCTCATTCACATTTTCCCCCATATTTACTCTAACTCTACTATGTAATTCCCCTATGTTACCCTTCCCCTACTAGTATTAACACCATGGTGTATAAACCCCAAATTTTGTATAAATATCCCTCCCCTTGGCATTATAGCCAATAAATCCTCTGTCAGGGATCAAATTGGCATCTGGTCACTTTGATGAACCTAAACCTCACCCCTCTCCCTTCTTTGAAGTCATTCTACCCATAAACCCCTTTGAAATTGTGTAAAAACCCACCTTTTGCCGCTTATCCAAAGTTTCGGCGCATATGTTTGATTTTCCAAAATACATTGAAAACTTTGCAAAAACCCATATCCTAATGTTTTCCGTCGGGCGCAGCTTTCAAAACAAATAATAAATTAAACCCGCCCCCCCTCCGTATTGGTCGATCACATCGCCCTTCCGTCAACCGTCGGATTGGACCCATGTGATCCGACGGCCCTCGTTGATATCGGAGCGGCCCCCACGCCCGACAGTTAGCGCCCGAGAAAATGACGAAGGGTTACGTCAGTCCTCGGCCACGCGTCACCCTCTCAAGGCTCTCGGAGCGGCCTCTGACAAAACCGGGGCCGTATCGTAAGCGGTCCGAGAAAACCGTAACCACTATTGCACTTACCGCCCGGTTTGCTGGTCCCATGTCATGCCCACGTCAGAGCCACGTCGCCGCCACCCCGCCGTCGCATCACCTCATTCGTCCGTCCCTTCGCTGACATGTCCGCCACCTCAGCATATCCGTGGACCAACTAGGGCCTGCCACATCACCCGGTGACGTCGAGCTGACGTCATCCGACTCTGACCCCACCTGATGACGTCATGCTGACGTCATCCCAAAAGCGCGCCAATATTGCCAAAAATCTATTTTAAGCCAAAATTTCGTGTTTTTTCTACTTTTGCCGAAAGAGACTGTCGTTGTTGCTGCATGAATTTGACGACCATACCAGCGCCAACCTGCACGTCCAACTCTGAAACCACGGGCGCCTCCGCCGTACCCGCATTTGCAACTATCAGTGACAATCCGCAAGGTATTTTTCGAAATTATTCTCTGCACCTGGTTTTTATCCAAATTTCTTCGAACAAACTGTTAAGGGAGTGTTAAAACACCGAATTCACCGTCTAGTATCCAGTAACCTGCACCTATTTCCCTCTGGCAAGACAACGAACGGTTTATAAAACCTGCAGTCGACTGAAACAACCTGAATTCACAGGTAGCTCGCGCAACCGTGAGCTAGAAACCTCTGCTGGCTAAATTCACCATAGAAAAGTTCTGGTGAGCCCTGCTATTTGTCTCTATCAATCTGTTAAACAGTATTTCAATTGCTGTGTGCTCAATTAACCCTCTGGTCCCTAAAATTCATACTTTCATTGTAAGGAATCACCTCTGTGTTGTTCTGCTTATTTCAACCAGTTCACCTGCAAGTCAGAAGCTTGATAGACCATGGAAACTCCAATTGCACTGAACATCAAGCCTCTCAATACCCCTCACAGGGAGTTAGAATGGAAAGCTCTGGGGGATATGGATTATCAAATGTTAGACTATTTTCCATTAGGCTCCAAATATAATATTCAGTTGCTAAATGAGTTGAAAGCCCAGCACCTTAGTGGAGCTGATATCCTAGGGATTTGGGACTCAAACTTGCCCATCTACAACCTCCCCCAGGTAAATCCTATGCCAGAATTGGTCCACAGATGCCAGGAGTGCTATGATCCATGCCAAAGAGTTGTCCTCAGCCCCACAGGCTCAATTCTGTTCCATATCACCCCAGAGAGCATAAATGAGATGCTGCATTTCCACACTGCAAAACCATTGACCCCCCTCTACATGCAGAACTTGATAAAGAAGGGAACTAGGTTGTCAAATGACCAGATCATCAAAATCAATCAGCTGTTCATACAACCAGGCTCTGAAGCCATCAGAACTCCTCCTATTGGATATGCATACTTAAATGAATTGGGCAGAATGCTAGTGGATTTGATCAGCTATGTCCTAGGGTTCAGGGGAGTGGAGGATGTGGATGATAGTATAATGGCAATGCTGTCTATATTCTCTCCTGGAAAGCCTCCAGCTGTACATTATGACTATGCTACATATATTGCAGATAGGATCCATGACCAGCTAATGAATCTGCAAAGGGAAAGACTGTTCAGATACACTTCGTACATTTACCATTTATTCTTGTTTTATCAACCAGGCAGCTTCCTCATTCCCCTGAAGCAAGTTAATGCCCAGGGGAATCCAAGGTCAGTTGTGTTTTGGACCTCTATTTTTCATTGCACCTCTGTATCACCATACACATACTGTGAGTTCATAGACTTGTTCATTCATCCAGCTATGACATTATTGTATGGTGTTTCTCCTCCAAGGCTAACTGATGACATGAGGAGAATTCTCCATCTAAACAAAACCTACAGCATTGGTAATTGGTACTTTTACCAACACCACACAGTGATCAGAGTTTATGGCTGTGAGTTGAAGCCTTATAGGCTGCCAAGGTATGTCCCCATGAGACTTTTTGCCCTAGAATACTTCAGGCAATTTGGGAATGCCGACTACCTCCACTTCCAAAGTAAGAACAAGAAAGCGCAGTTAAAGGTAAGGAGCCAGCTGGGCCCTTTCCTATATAACAAAAAAGAGGAGGGATGGAAAGAGGCAAATAGTATCCTAGAGGCCCTCAAACTGCAAACTAGTTTTGAGTGGATACCCTATGACCCCAATCATTTTGTTTCCCTCAGGAGGATAAAATACAAATTGGGTACCTATTCACATATGAGGCAGCCTGAGATTGAGCAGTATGCCAATGCATTGAGCTGGAAAAAGGGCACCCTAGAGGAGGAAATTACTAGTGAAGAGCTGCTAGAAAGAGAGGCTAGGAATATTCAAAAAGAAGCTGACTTGGAAACTTGTGGACAGGTCCCCCTCTCATATCAAAGTCAACTTGGAGCAGCTGCCTCATCCTCAACAACACATCAGCAAGCTGCCATGAATATTCCATAGACATCCAACAAAGGTAAAGAAAAGCAGGTGGAACAGCCACCTCCTATGACTGAAGAGCAAATGGAAACACTAGTGCAACAACAAGAAGAAATGATGCAGCAGGAAGTGCAGCAACAAACACAACACCAACAGCAAGAAGAACAAAGACAGGAGCAGCCTGTCCAGCAAGAGCAAACAGTGGAAGCCCCTAAATCCACTAAACAAACTGTGCCTCCAAGGCAAGAAACTTCAGCTGAGGCATCAATCCTCCAAACTCCACAAAAGGAGGATACAAGCAGGAAAAGGGACAGAGAGACTCCCCTTACAACATCAGCAACTCATGGGGAGAAAAGACAGAGAATCAATCCCTTCTCAGAGGAAGAAATGCCAATAGGACAGTCTTTTGGTATGGTCCCACCCAGCAGGGAAGCATCAGCAAGTTCCTTTCAACAGGAACATGATAGAGCAATAGGAGGAGAAGTGAGTTCCTCTAATCAGCAAAGGGAAGGTGGACTCAGCATTAAACAGCAGTTCATCGACATTAAGAGGAGAAATGAGCCCATCAAGATACAACTGTATAACCATCTGTTAAACATGGCTCCCACCAATCAACAAAGACTCATGTCTGCATATGATGTGCAGGAAGGCAAAATGATCATGAGTCATTTTATGCCAACAGCAGTACAGCCCCAATCTGCCTCTGACTACTTGAGGACTAACCTGGAGGTCCTCGCCAAGGATATCCACCCAATGGATAAAATAGAACTGCATAAGCAAACGGGTGAGATGGTCTATGCTTCCCTGGCAGACCAAACATTGGATAACTACAGGCTACAAAATAGCCTTAACAATACAGCCTCTCAGTTAGAGTTGGAGAGAGCATCATCCCAGGCAAAGGACAACAGAATTAGGTCCTTAGAAGACATCATCATAGAGATTGGGCATGATCCCAAAGATATCAAGGGCATACAAGAGATATTAAAATTGAGGGATGCAGACATGGCAGCCTTGAGGAGAAAGATCAAACTCCCAGCCACAATTCACCCTCAAACAGATGATGTTGCCCAGCAAAGACATGATCAAGAGGCCACAACCTTGTTGATATCTCTGTACAAGCAGCTAATCCAAACCCAAGAAAAACTGGGAGAGTCGGAGGCTGCAAAAGCAGCACTACAGGCAGCCTTGAAAAAAAGAGAAGAAGGTCAGACTTCTCAGCCTCCTCCTCAAATCATTAATCTTGAGGAAACTGCTCCCATTGTTACTCCTCCTCCTCAGCAAACAGAACCTACAGCACCAACTACATCGACAGCTGCACCAACAACAGAGCAGACTCATAGTCTGGATATGCAGAAGCTTCAAAATGAAATTCAAGTCCTGGAAGCTCAAATGTTAGAGCTCAATCAAGCCAAAGAATCTTTGGCTAAAGTAAATGAAAGATATGATAAGAGCAAACAGAATGTGGCTGAGAAGGAAAGAGATATAAAAGCTCTCAAAAAGAGAATAACTGAGCTTGAGAAAGAGCTCACACTAGATAAGGTGACAGCAGAGCTCAAAACAGTTCTGTGGGCCAATATTGGCCAGTGCATTACTGATCAGTGGCAATTCATTGAGACCATAGATGAGCAGTCAGTGCTCATTACAAAGGCAAATAGGGAGATACACAGAGCAAGAGCAAGCCTTGGCAACATGCCTGATGCTGCCAGTAGGATGATCAACATATTAAATAACAGGACAAGCTCTCAACTGACCACCATGGGAATTGCTCACAGGACTGAGACAATCTCAATGGTTAAAAGGGTCCTGACATTAAGAAACCTGGTTGGAACATTAGAAAGGAGAACCCAAGACATGCAGACCGAAATCAACAAGTTCATGGACAGGTTTCAGGTGTTGCAAAACAGAGGCCTCCCCAGCATACTAAGCAGTGTGGGAAGACTGCTTACCCATGAAAATTATGCTAAAAGGGTCAATGCCTTTGCTGCAAGTCAAATTGCAGGACAGCCCAGCACTTCAGCAGAATCAGGGCCAGCATCAGGGCAGACTCTATATAATAGGGTGGAAAACCTGTTTTTCATCATGAACGAGATCAATCATCTGTTCGATGTGCCTCCAAATTTCTATAAATATACAGAAGCAGATGAAACCATAGAGGCAATTGTGAAGCACCAATTGCCCACACAGGAAGTCTGGAACAGATTGACACAGCTGATATTATCAAGCCAGAACCTGTAATGTTATGTTTTGTCAAATTTATAAGTGATCATACACACGGAAAATTTTGGTAGATAAGCATACAAAGGAAGGATGAAAGGCTGAGCCAACTCAGCAGGGCTATTCGGTCACCACAGCAGCAAACACAGTCACAGGTGGCAGGGCCGAGAAGATACAGCGCAGCAAACGTAAAGGCACATTTTCCAGCATTAAAGCCAAGCGTTCCAACCGACTCAGTGACCTCCAAAGGTCAAAATATCCTCTGACAGACTTAAAGAGCAGTTATGTTGCATTCAAAGCTGCAATAACTTATTTTCTACTTTTCTGTACGAAGTAATGAAGATATTTCTCTCTCAGATGACTCAATGCCTGAGATATTTTGTATAAACATTTCTATAAAGTCCCCTTCGCATGTTTTTGCAAAAGGGTTGTTGTTGATTTCATTTCTAGACTTTTGTTGTTGTACAACTCTCAGAGAAATAATACAAAAGGTGGATGGAATTTCCAAAGCTCTGTGTTCCTTGATGCACTGTGGTGGCTGGCTGATTGTTACAGGATTCCTGCATATTTCATAGCACAATAAGTCTTCTTTTAACCTTTGTGTTATATGTTTTCTAGTCTATCATTTTCTTTCATGTTTATGAGTTTTTACACTTAATGGCTAAGTAAAAGAATGGTTCCAGGATTTAATCACAGATTACCCTGAACTCAATCTAAGATGTTATAAATGTTTTCTTCAGATAGAGTAAATAAGGTGTAATTCTTAATTGCTACACTTTCAAGCTATATCTCTCACTGTGATAAATATTCTCAGGAATTCAAGTTTGCTCCTGAGGCATCTATCTCCTTCCCACAACCCAGCTTAGTGGAAAATTCTTGAATGCTTTTCACTGGTTGTTCACATGTCACCATCATAATCTAACTTTGTTATATGAAGTATTTAAATGGCCCTGTAATTTCAGTAAATCATCTCAAGGTTTCCAAACACTTATAGCCACAGACTCCATTGCCCAATGAAATAAACTCATCTGCAGATTGCACACTTCAAGTACAGAAAGATATCCCTCAACCAAATCACAAAACTAAATACCATCATTTCATAACTAGCCTAAAATCTCCACCAAACAGAGACAAATTATAAATAGAGAGCCCTCTCTGATTACAGTGTGGCTAGGCACGGTAATCCAAAGATTGGTTAATGGTTACCCCGGCCGTATTCCCTTGGGAGTCATAGGGAACAACCTGGGTGTTAACAATTATTATGCAGATTTCTTTAGTACAACTAAGGTGCCAAACTGGCTCACCCAACAGAGATTTTTACAAGGCAGTAATACCTCTTCTCGGAGACAGATATTCAGCTTCTCAGCACTAGTCTGCCCCACGAAAATCCTTCCAAGTTCCGGCGCTTCTCCAAGGCTCTGTGTCAACCCTGCTAGCCTCTGCGTAGCTCTAGAACCCTTTGTATTAGCCTTCTACCTCTCTGCGTCAGCTCTCTAGCCCTCTGCGTCACCCACGCAGTCCCCTCAACCTTCTGCCTTTCTGCCTCGGCTCTCTAGCCCTCTGCGTCACCCACGCAGGTCCCTCGGCCTCTGCACAGTCTCTATTTGCCTCTACGTGGCTCATGTTGCCTCTGCGTAGCCTCCTTAGTCACTGTGCTGACCCTCTGACACTATCTCTGCCTCTGCTATGTACTCACTGCCCCTTGCTGCAACTCAGATCACTTATTCGAATTTTCTTAGCAAACCCCACTCTTGAAAATCAAACTGACTGATCAATCTTGGTGTATCTCCAACTGACCCTCAAGCCTCCTCTTATACTTTTCTTGTTGAGTCTTCAACGGCTGAGATTATATCTCTAATCAACAACTTTGGTTAGATTTGGCTTGATCCATGTCATTTAGAACATTATCACCCAGTTTTATATTAATACCCATTAATATTTTAATTTTCATAAGTTTAGACTTAGGAACTCCATTATAAATAGTAATTATTTTAATATCTCTCTAACCAGGTGGAATTTCCCCAAACCATTTCTGGGCCTTGGAGATCTCATGTGCTTTAGCCTCTCCACCAATTTTCATGGCTAGAACACATCCGATGCTACCACAAATCAACAATAAGAAACCTTCCACTTTTGCTGAAGCTAAAGAGATAGCAATGGAAGTTGAAGAAAATATACAAATCTCGAAGGTTGATATCGATGACCACCCTAGAGGTAGATCTAAGGTCAAGAAGGAGAAGTCCAAAGATCAACATGAGGAAACTCCCCTTGCCATCCTCAATAGGATGAAGAAGTCCACCGAAAAAGGCAATGCACGTGACAGGGTTATCATGAATAAAATCACTGCCTTGGAAAGGGCCCAAAAATCTAGTTATATCTCGAAAGGAAAGCCTTTTCCCGAAAAGAAAAGTGAAGAAGATAGGCCAAGCTCTTCTTAATTCCCAAACACTTTGGCTCAACTAATGTTGTTGAGCTAGACCCTTCATCTGAGGATGATGAAAGTGAAGGGGAACAAAGTGAGAATGAACAAACTAATGAACAGGCCAACCTTGTGGAATCTAACATTTTCAACATTTTGCTAGGGGGTTCGTATACACATCCTCCCATTAGTGAGGTCACACTTAAAGAGGAAAAGGAAGAATCCATTCTTAACTCTATAGTAAGGAAAGGTTCAAAGGGGTCCAGTACTGACAAAAAGAAAATAACAAAGACCCCGCAACTCCTAAGGAACCATCTAAAGAAGATCCATCACCTAAGCAAGCCCCTTCCGAAGAATCTCTCCCTAAAATTCCTCTCAAGAAGGATCCCCCAACGAAAGCCAATCCGAAAAAGGATCCTCCAAGGAAAGAAAACATCAAGAAGAAGGAAAAAGGGAAAGAGCTTAAACTTGACATTGACATAGGAGCTGCCGTAGGAAGAATGACTATACTTGTTCCTTTGAAAGAGATTGCTAAACTTCCTGAGCAACAACAACAAATCAAGAAGTCCCTGGGAATTCAGGAAGAAGAATTACCTGAAGAATTGCAAAACATCCATATTCCTAACCGAAACCCTGGGCATGAACCATTCTTGCTCACTTTGGCTATCAATGACCTCTTCTTACACAATTGTATGTTAGACTCAGGGGCTTCCGCAAATATCATGCCTTTAACAGTTATGAAGCAATTGGGTCTCAGCGTCACTCAACTGTACAAAAAGGTGTGGTTTTAACTCCAAACCTGTGGAAGTGGAAGGTCTCATCAAGGACCTTAAGGTTTCTTTGGCTAGGAATCCCGATATACCCCTCATGGATGTTATTGTCATTAATAGTCTTGACGTGTGGGGGATGCTATTATCTAGGAAATAGGGGGTTATCGTTGGGGGTCATGTTCAAATGGACTTATCATATGCCCCCATTCCGCAATTTGATGGCACCCCTTTTATCCTTTATAGGGAACCTACCTACTTACCTCATGTGATCAATCTTGGACCATACTACTAAACATGTGAAGTCGAGAAGCCTTCTCCTATTCCCCCGACTCAAGAAGTTCGTATACTCAAGCGGCCAATTTCCAAAGCAAACAAAAGGTGGAAGCCTAAAAAAGAGTATAAGGCGGGGAATTAGTCTTGGTTGATAAAAATCCAATACTTATCAGGATTCATGGAAACATTGGGGAGGATTATTATTGCATTGCCAAACTAAACAACGAACTTTGGCCCAAATCGGTCAAATTAAGTCGTATCACCTCTTTCCTTGAGACTTTATATTGTATCATATGCATGGTAAAGTAGGATGCATTGCATGCTGATTTTTGCATTAGAACTAACTTCATGTGATATTTCGCATGGTAGAATAGATGCATCTTTGCATATTTATTTTTCTGTTGATTTTATGGCCTAACATTTAGCATGTGCGATCATAAGACGACGCGAAAGCATGCTGCCCCGTGTTCTTCATCTATTATATATGCAGATAATAGGTCTACTCTAACCAAGATATTGTTGGAGTTCTCGTGACCTCCCGTTAAATTAACTTTGCCCACTTCTCCAAGAGATCACATCCCAGTTGGAGCCAAATGTTACCCGCCATTTTGTGGGTGATATCCCTAAGAGAATTTTTTTCTCCAAGATGGTCTCAACCGGCAACCGGCAACCCCTTGTAGCCACCAACTATTTCTCCGCCACCTGAGCTAGCCATGTGGTCCCTAACACATCTGCCATGATCGTATGTTTGAAGGTGGGCCTCCCGAACCTAAAGGTATCCCTTGTCATTTGATAATTGAGTATTGTAGTTTGCTTATCATGGAAACTTTTGGGCATAGATTAATGGGGAGATTCGGCAAAAAGAATGGGCTAGGTCTGTGCTCTTGTCCCCTATACCCCTTTTGGATATTAACCTTGGATTCTAGTACCGTGGGATCTCTTTTACTGACCATTTGATTTTAGGGATGGTATTTCATGGGAAACCATGATTTTGGTTGTGTGGCACCACTCCCTTATCCGGATATATTATCCCCTTTCCGCTCATTATTATCCCATTCATCATTTCACCCACCTGAGTCCACATTCCTCCATTGTGTCCACATAGGGTTGGCTTTCCCCTTCCCCTTGCCCACACCTTGGGTTAGGCCTGGAATGATGCCCCAGAGTTTGATGCAGCTAAAAAGAAAGATAAAAGCATAATTGGCCACATTCGACAGGAAAATGTACCACAAAATGCAAAAAATGGCCAGAATAAACACATTTAGCAGGTGAAAAAAAGCCAATAAATGAGCTCTGCCCCATCATCATGGCCATCACCCTAGTTCCTATATGTTCTATGAGCCTCCTTTATCAAATAGGAACCCATGATTGTTTCAACCCCTGGTGGGCAATGAACCACCCTACCTTGTTAAATGGGGTATTCACTACTATATCTCACACATCATGCTCTTACCCCTTGAGCCTGGACCAGTTAATCAAAGAAAAATCATAAAAAGGCAAAAGGCATATAAAGAAGGGTGGAAATATCAAGGCTGGGGCACCTCATGTACCACGATTGCTCCCTCCTATACGTTATAGACCCAAGTACGGGCTTCCTTTTTATTAGCTATCCTTGTACCCCAACCTGTGGCCCAGGGTTTTCCTTTCTCATCCCCTACTTCATTCACCTCTCTATCACATACCACCACCTTTTAAAGGATGTACCTTGAACATATTATCCCTTTTAGAAGTAGAAACCACCTAATAGAATATTTGATTAGCCCCATTTGGAATTTGGGAGACATTAGCATATCTCGAAGCCCATTATGGAAGGGCAAGCCATTATGAAGTCCACACTTGTGGTCCATGGTTGGTAAGATCATTTGCTTGATTTCTCTAATGACTTGTTATATGGCTAGGGGAGGCATTAGATCTTATGCAGGATTGCAAATGGTCTCCATCTTGGGTTTGATCTCCCTATACAAGGTCTTAACCCTCTTGAGGGCTACATTAGCACATGTAGTGTGTGTGGTGAGAGCCATGGGCTTCCACAGCAGTAGACAACACTCCATGGATCCCCGAGGATGTTTAGAGATTGCTAGAGATTCACCTATTGGACGAGGAAGATGCACGTGGTTCACTTTTTCCTAGTTGGCCCCACTGATGTACCATGCACGTGACAACTGACCCGGGACTTGTAGGATGATGTGGCATCACCTACATCATCAAAGCCCGTACAGATGATCTACATGCATTTTCGACTCATTTGGAGACCCATGAGGTTATTAATGTGCCCCCACACCCACTAGGAGCACCACAGGTCTACTGTTTTTAGAACGAGGGGCCAACCCCTTGTCCATCACTTTTGAGAGTCCTATTCTGCATTATGGAACCTATGGACCTCATCAAGCCTCTTGGAGGGATCTACGACATGTATTATTTATCATTTGACCTCTTAAGAGGCTTATTATTTCATTTGTGAGCTAGTATGGTGGGTTTGTCACCAAAAGTTAGGTTATTAGCACATTATTTTATATTTGGGGCTTATGTAGGCCTAAGAGACTAATTGGAACTCCTCATTAGTGTATAAATACAAGTGAGATGAGTTCATTTGTTCATCATCACTTTGAATTGGATCTCTTCTTTCTCTTGAGAATCACACTTTCTCTTGGAGGATGAATTGGAGCTTTATGGATGAATTTTGATGTTTGGATTTGGTTTATCTTATCTTAGAGCTTCTCTATTGTCAAATTGTGGATGGTTGGATATGTTTTATTACATGTAAGTACATGTTTTTAATGCTATTCTTATTTTTCTTTGTCATATAAATTGGATTGGAAATTTCGCTATTTTTAGGGCTAATTGCTACATGCATTTACTACTTAAATTGTGGAATTTTGTCTCTATATAGCATCTCTCAATGTATGGGCCATGTAATTTTGAATGAAATTTCCTAGGGATAATTCTATCGACGAATTCATCTTGATAAGCCATCACCTATTGCAAGTCGAAGTATAAAGTTGTACGGTTGCTTCCCTTTGCCCTAGAAGGCAAGTGAGGTAGTCTTAAAGCCTCCTTGACTAAGAAACAAAGTCCTCATTCATATTTATCCTAGACTCCATTCTCCCAAGACTAAGGCACTGATCTACCAAGAGGTGATCACTCAAAAAATCAACTATTTTTCACATTTTTCTAGGTCTAGCCAAGTTGGGTCACCTAGGGCATCATTTTCCTGACAAAGTAGCCCTGCAACAAATTCGATCTCCTAACCTCTCCTACGCCGGTGTGTCCTCAAGGCCTCCTCCAATTTTGAAGCTATTTCAACGGTGGAGTTGTGAGATAACCCAAGCCCTAGCTTCAAGATCAAACTTTTCCCTAGTATCCCCAAGGCTAGTGCCTCATAGGATCAATTTGACACATTTAAGTCAAAATTATTTATTTGATTCTTTCCCCCTCCTTGTCTGGGTTAAGAACATCATTGGTTGCTAATTTCTTGCCTCGTAACCTAGGTTGGGTTCACTTGGTCCCAGGTGGTCCCACTCCTTTGAAAAGACAATTCTTCAAGGACCATCTGGGATACCAATTTCAAAAAGGATTTTAGGGATTGGGAAACTCTTTCACAAGTCATATTTAACCCTCAAATCCCCACATCCTTCTCCTAGAAGATATTGTACCTTGCTTAAAAAGCAAGCAAGATCCATTCTCGGCCCTCTTCTGTAAAGGGATTGTTTGGGTCACTTTATATCCATTTATTGATTTATCCTTCATTTGTGACTCCATATATATCGAGTCTCTTCCCATCAGTGAAAATCCGTAAATAGTAGGGAGCCTTAGCTGAGGTGACAGAGGGCTAAGCCTCCATTTGTTGCCCTTGGTCTAGCATTTGACCCTTTAGAAATCCCCTTTAGGTCCCCTGCTAGTCTGAGCGGTAACAAACCCAATGGACAAATGTGGACCCGAGAGGGAAATATGGTGAATGGGGTTATAATGAGTACAGGGGAGCGAAGTAAATGGTGCTGAGAAGCGAGACCACGCAACCAAAATTAGGGTTTCCCATGTAGTGCCACCCCTAAAGCTAGTAGCCAATAAAAGAGATCCCATGGGACTAGGATACAAGGCTAACCATCAAATTGGATAGAGGATACAAGAGTACAAACCAATGTTGCAGAAGTCGTCCCCCCACAAGGATCAGGGGACAGAACCGTGTCCCATACAGATCCGCCATTGATTCTCTGGTGGAACTACAGATCCGAAAATTGGATCCACAATTCCACCATTTTTTGGTGATTGGATAATCGTATCTGTGGGGCTCGATCCACAATTCCCCGCAGTTCCGGCTGCACAATCCGTTGATCTAGAAAGGATCGGCTGCAGATTCGTGGAGGTTCAGGCCTGTAGCTGTCGCGGATCGTGAGCGGATCTGAGAGAAGGTGGACGATTTCCGTGGGGATTTTTTTGTTTTTTGTTTTCGGAAATTTCAAACTCTTATGTGAGGAACTATGTTTTTCGAATACTCCTAAGGTGCCACTAGACGATTCCTAGATGATTCCTAATGGTAATGTTAAATTCTTAAAGTAAAAGTGACATTCTCCTTTATCTTTCATTTCATCCTTTTACTTAAATTTTTAACATTACCATGAATGACTCAAGATGTTTGAGAGTGGTTCCAACCTCATTAGAATTCATATGGAGAAAATAGAATTTCATACCCCATTCAAAATTCAGCAGTCTGAACAGTGTTCAGGATCAATGGGATTATGGCATTTTATTGGATTATATCATGTATGAGGGCATGTGATTGGCATTTAATCAAGAGCACTGAGCCTTACATGTATGCCAATGTTAGTGTTGTTTATTGTTGAATTCCTTTGTCATGGCCTTTAGCAAAAATGTACCCTTCATTCAAGTCAAAATCATTGATCAGGCATGTTAAGCTTTCTTTGCCATATTATAAAGCTTGGATTAGGTTGTTTGATCAAATTTGGGCAATGTTGACTAATATCCCTTGAGAATCAAAGTTGACGCAAAGGATGGATGAGAGAAGAGGAATCTAGATTCTAAATGGTTGATGCATCTAAATGGATGATGTTGGAATAATTAATCATTGATGTACAATGGTACAAATCTGCGGAAGCGTCATTCGTGCAACATTGGTACAAACCAAACCCACTCTTTCTGTTGAATCCCCCCACCAATCCATGCCCAAAAGTGTCCATGATAAGTAAACAAAATTACCCAACTACACAATGAAAAGTCGTACCTTAGGGGTTAGGAGGCCCACCTTCAAACATACAGTCATAACAGATGGGCGAGAGACCACGTCGTTGGTTTAGTTGGTGGAGATAGTGGCACATCAAGCTATTTGGTGACTGCAAGGGGCTGTCGGCCGAGGACCATCTAGGAGAAGAATTTTCTCTTATAGATACCACACACAAGGTGGTGGGTAACAAGTCCTCTTGCCACAAAATATGCTTCATTCTTCCTGATGCTTTCATGTACTTCTAGAGGTTTGGAAACTTTCATGATGTACCTACAAACCT
Source organism: Pinus tabuliformis (assembly GCA_031772625.1). Lineage (NCBI taxonomy): Eukaryota > Viridiplantae > Streptophyta > Pinopsida > Pinales > Pinaceae > Pinus > Pinus tabuliformis. The sequence goes on along the minus strand of CM062818.1, from coordinate 107,740,263 downwards.
CATTAGGAAGTCATGGAATAAACGATTATAACCAAGAAAAAGATACAAATACAAGAGGTTGACCTATAATAAAGTAGTAATAATCAATGAAGAAAGATATTAAGTACTTATCTTTTGATTTGAGGATTGTAGAAAATTGTTAATTCCCTCTTGATCCTTCCTTGTAGAAATCACTAAAATCCATCTGCAATCTCATCAAGCTAGAAATGCTCATCCTCGAGTTATCCAGCCACACCAAAGGTTCAATTGCAAGCTAAGACATCTTCATGCTAACAGGAAGATGGACCAAGTACAAACTCCACTGGTATTTGACACTCTTTGTCTTGTTCTAGGGTACAAACCCTTAGGACCAAGAATTCAGTACAAGTCATATCCTTCTAGACAGGGTTTACAAAACCAAATACTTTCAAGTTCCATCAACACCCTTTGCAAGTCAAACAAACTTGTCAACAAACTTGATGCCATCATATCATCCCAAACCTTTAAATACCATTGTCAATCTCATCACTAGAATTTATTGCTTTATACAAAAACGTAGGTGAGGGAGGCTTTCTCCTTAGCTCCCTCTGGCTCTGGAGAACAAACCCATTTTTTCTTATACTTGGCTTCTCCCTCGTCATCTCGAGGTTTAGCTATCTCACCTTCAACAAGATTCATATTTGAACATTGATTGCTCAGCTTCTTCTTGATTTCAATTTGGATTAATAATGCTTCCAAAAAGCCAAAATAACCACAATGAACCATATAAAACTTAAACATTCTACATAATACCCCTTTAGAAAAAATGTAATACGGGACATGGTTTGAACAAATCTATGGGTAATGTATAGGTGGCATCTTAGATCAATGACTAAAGCTTCCACCAATGGAATATTATTTCCAAAGAACTACTCAACTAGTGTTGAGACAATTAGTGTGGAATTTTTCCCAAGCTCCACGTCTTTACCATAGACGCCTTGTATCATTTTGGATGGATACACCTTTGTGTTCTAGCAAGGGCCTAGGGACATAAAAGAGCTAAGGTTGACTATGCATGAGGAGGAGAAATAGAATGAGGCAACGAAGCAGTGTGATTTTTTTCTGCCAGAGTTGGGAAAGGGATCTAACTCCATGCCATAATTTTCATTAATCACCGGTAAGCCATCAGATGGAACCGTGTGATCTGCTTCAAAGGGACAATTAATGGTTCGACCCGATCCTGTTGACAAGTCACCTCCTATAATCTCGAAATAAAAGTTTCCTACACCTTGGTGGTCTTCCATAAGGCCACCTGTAACCTGTGACATTGCAAAGAAACTTCGCACTACGTGCGCGCTGTAGGGAACATGTTTTATAGCAGCGGTATTTAATATGGTCAGACCGGCCAGACCATATAACAATTCAAGTGGTAAAATTAAAATAGATGTTTCCATCGGACCTTTGCCAAAGTTAGACTCTGCCAAGAGGTTTCCATCCATCTACGATTAGAACTCCAAACTAGAACAACAACCAGATCACTCGAACACTTCGAACATAGATCGATTTCGATTCGAATCAATTCAACGTACCAAGGAATCCTATGTGCCAACTCTAGCAACCCTACTTACTATGTAAACATGTATACATACCAGATCGATTATGTTGAAAATGTAACTAGTGTTAGTCTTCATAATGTCATACAAATATATGATTGATGTATTTATTATATTCATTGGTCAAAGCATGTAATTCATGCTTATATAGTCAAAAAAAGTCAAAAGGAAAATTATTAAGCCTGCCACAAAATGTACTTGAGTCATGTCACATTAGGACATTTGTAAGAAAAATATTTTGAATTTTATATTGAGTCAAAGTCAACCAAAATGGTCAAAGTTGGCCCTCCTTGGGATAAGTCGGGTTGGGCCTTCAAGAGCTGTCTATTCGACATCTTGGACAACTATATATAAGATACCCATTCGACCTATTGAAAGCTCATCAATTCGATCTACAACAAGACATTTGAAATCAACGAAAAAGGGAATTCAAGACAAGTCAAATACAAGAAGAAATTCCCAAGTTCGACCAAAGTTTGACCAACAAGAAGCTCACACGTTTAGATCGTAATTCTGTGCACAAGGCCGAAATTCTAAGGTTGCTACAGGGCCAAATTTCAACCTTCTAACGCAGGACTGCAATTTCAATACATTGACCAGAACTTGGACAATTTGACTTTTCTTGACTTTGGCTAGAGTTGACCAGTTTTGGTGGAGGGTTGGACTTGATATTTTGGTGGCAGTTTTGTGACTTGTTCTTGGTCTTAGAAGTCTCATTTTTGATATGATTCTGTAAGAGAAGGATTGGTTGGGTTTTTTCTCCTTGTAATTATCAAGACAGAGGAATCAAGTCTCATCTACACTCAACTTGTTTTCTCAACAAATTAAGCTCTTCAATAGTGTTGGCATATACATAGACAATGACAGAGATCCCCCACTGCCCTATACACCAGATTTGAGGCATGCACTCAAGTTGCTCTCAAGTCAATCATCAAATCTCCACACTTACCATTCTTGACCAATTTGATCCATAGGCAATTTTATATTCTTCAAGCAATCGTTCTTGCATTCAGACTTGTCTCAGATGATTCCTTAGTACAGACACAATTGCGTCAAGGTCTAAATTACTATAGATTTGTGAGAGGCAAGTCATTTAACCAGAGGATATACATCTTTTAATCATGCTCAGAGCCCAGTGCCTAAACAAAATAAACACATGGAATTCAAACTAAGATCTATAATTGATAAAGACCTAAAAAAAAATCGGCATAACTTCACAGGTCAGCGTGACAACCTCACTGTGATACCATGTTGGTTTTTCCAGTGCAAAATAAACAAGCACAATTTCCTGAAACTAATAATTACTTCTAATGATATTGATATTACTTTAGCATTTTTCAGATTATAATTAAGCAATTATAATTTAGAAAATTCAACCATAAATGTAGTAGGACAATAGAGATCACAGTAGAATAACAATGCAGAGAGACACAAGAAATTTTACCCTGGGAAAACCCTAACTAGGGAAAAAACCTAGCAACATTTTCTTACGAGAAATTGTCCAATTCAACAAGACATACAATTTGATTTTCTAGTCGAGATAGGTCACACTGACCACAAAAATTTGGCATTGTCTAACTTATAGACGTAGTACACTTTTTCACCGAAATTCGACAAAATAATTTCAAGAAATAATGTGATTTTTTGTTGTTTAGAATGCATTTTTGAATGTATAAATGGATTTAACACCCTAAAAAACCCCATGGGGCACTCGAATTCTACAGATTAAACAATTTAAACTCAATGTTTTTAAAACTTTGTTGTTGGAAATACTGAAAAGGGGGGTGAATCGGTTTTTCTTAGCAATTAGCACCTTTTAATCTTTTTCAGAGCATTAGATAATCTTCAATTATTATTATTATTATTGTTCTTTTCAGATAATCATAAACATATAACTACAGTGGACAACACCATACAATAATGCAGAATATAAAACAATGGACACAGAGATTTTGGGTGGAAAACCCCCTCCAAGTCAAAAACCAACAAACGCTTCTTAGTAATTGTCTTCTTCCCTCTTTCTAAAATAAAATAATTACATCATGATTTCCAGCTACAACTGAGAGGTGTCAACCCCATAATTTACAAGCTACAACCTGAAGGATGCTCATACACCGAATAAGCCTGTTGCAATTGGAAGGACGTCCCAACGCCCTGTAAGTCAGGCCACAACCTGATGAGTGCCCCAACACTTTGTTTACTAACTGTTGTTGGAAGGATGCTTCGTCACCCTATAGTTTATCATCCCCAACTAAAAGGATGCTCCAACACCCTGTGATTTATCAACACCAACTGAAAGGACGCCCCAACGCCCTACCCTAGCACCACGCTGCCACCCTGAAGTATTCTCAGGCCACAACCTAAAGGTGACTCAAATCACCTTGAAGAAACAACAGACCACGTTTGACAATTTTTAGACTGGATCCCCCAGTGTTTTGAATCAATAAAAGAAATTTGAATAGAAGATATTGATGTATTGTATATCCTATCAAACCCTAGTAGACACTGACCGCACTGCACAATACTTCTCACTACTCAAACCGAAGACCAAGTTGTACCAAACCAATCAACCTACAATGGTGCCTGTACCGCACTGCTCATGTAAGGATAAGCGGCATATGCTCATGAAGTAGTGATCACATCACATTGTACTTCATTGTACCAAACAACTCTTGAATGAATATGCATTCAACAATGCATAGAGCAATCAGCCAAATCACTGTGCCAAGCTGCTAAAGCTATTGCAAGTATCGGGCATTGAAGTCTTATTATGGCTCAAACAAAGATGCCTCTGGTCATCCCTATGACCTTCTTGCAATGCTCTCAAACACTGCCCAAGGAGGGCTACTAGCATATGTCTTGTAGTTGATCAAATGAAACCAAAACTCTTACTTTCAACCAAGGTTACCAAGAACGCACAACACTATCAAAAATCTTGTCTTAGTGTCCTTTTTAGTGAATTACTGCTACAAGTTAGGTTCACTTCTTTTTTTTGTCAGACAAATAGTTATATATGTGTGTGTGTGTGTGTGTGTGTGTGTGTGTGTGTGTGTTAATACAAGCTTTATTGCCTTGACCAATTTTATTTGTGACTGTTGTAGCTCTTATATTATGGTGCATACCTGAGTTAACATGATATAGGCTCCAAAAATACCACAGATGATCCGACCACTGTACATTCAGAGGAGCCTTACTCCTAGCTGTTGTAACTTCAACGCATCATGCCCATACTTGATGTTATTCAGACCAATGAAAGATGCCCATTTTTTTCATGCAAGAAGCATACAAAGACTTCGGATTCCTTAATAATTTTGTATAAGAGTTTGGTTGTCTATATGAGCCTCAGAAATGGTTACCAAGTGCGATCTAGCGTTTACTCAGATTATGCTATAGGCATAAAGGGATGGTGTTGCTTCAATACACATTTGGTCTTCACTTTGCAGAATTGTTGCCTTAGTGAACCTTCAAAAATCGGTCCCTTCCCTGCAATAATGTATGCCCAACCGAATATCAAACAAATCAAAACAAGAAAAGAAAAAGTCCAAACTCTCCTGAATTTTTTTCACTATCTTCCACAAACTAAATTTCAGAGCTTTATGATCTTATAAAAATGCATTGAGTATTCATACTTGTTGACCCTTGCCGCCTACACCTACTTACAAGTTTGTGAAAAAAATCTTCGACCCCACAAGGTGTGGTCGATGGCAGAGAACTCAAAGAAGGGGATGTCAAACTAATCTTGATTCTCTTTGTTTGAGCTATCTCCTAGGTTAGCTAAGGGAGGTGGTCCCTAATGAAAAGTTAAGTTAAAAGGATCCGAGTTTCTAGGAGAATTGTTAGAGTTAAATAGATTATTTCTTTAAGATTTATAAGCAAAAACCGATATGAGCAATAACCATCAATACATGCGATAAGCATGAAATACATAAACAACCAGTGCCTTCAAAGTATTTCTCTTTAAGAAATGAAATTGTATTTGCTAAAATGAAGTGAAATGCTTTCAAATGGAAAGCCAAAATAATCCTGTAAAGTGAAATAATAAATTGTTAGTACAAGATATTATAAATGCTTTTAAGATGAATAAGTCTACAAATCAAAGCATGGAAACTATCTTGCTCAAAAATATACAATTAGAAATCTACTTGTGAGAATGAGATGATAAAACAAACTCAAATGTTAGACCAAGATGACAATATGCAATTAAGTTTACAACCCCAAAATAATAGTACTTGAAAGTGAAATCAACCATTCATGACAATATGCAATTAAACCAAAAGATAAGCCAATTTCCAAGTACAAGAAAATTAAAACTTATTGCAAAATTAAAAGGGATTACAATGCTTGCATCCAAAGTGCCTCTTGAAATAAGATTTGAATTTGAGACTTTAAACCATCAAGATAGCAAGAAATTTAAGAACTTTGCAAACAAAGAAAATGTGATGGAATGTTGTTCTTGGTTTATTTTATTAATTAGTGCTAAGGCAAAGTTACAATTGAACTCTAGTCCTCAAACCTCATCCTCGCCCAAATATTTGGATCTCACAATGAGGAGTCAATAGAGGTAGAGGGTCCCTAAAAGTCTATTCAACCAACTTAAGTTGGAGGTAAGTTTTAGTGAGGCTTGGGGTCTTCCTATATTAAAATGCCTAGATAAAGTGAAAATTGTGTTAATTCCCCAATTTAAACTAATGCTACATGCAAATACTTCAAAGAGAAATAGTTTGCAAAACTTGAGAGGCTAGAATGTAAATAAACTCATATGTGTTTGCACCATTGAATGGAAAATAAGCAAGTAAAATGGAATATATTTCTTTAAGCTACAATTGTTTCAGATAAATGATAGTGCTGCGATAGTTTTAATGACGCATAGCATAAATTGACGAAGTAGTGAACCATATACTGAAAGAAATTATGAAATAATTAAAACTTGCCAAAATATGAAGTGTTTACATATAAGTGATATTTTCTCAATTTTACAATTTGGAAGCTTATGCATGTGGGAATTTAAATACAAGATTAATAAAATTTGCATGTGGAGTGAAATGTGTTGATTTTAAGCATGCAAAATATGAAATTAAAAGCTAGAAAGCTAAGAAAAATTAAAAACAAGATTAGGTCACCCACAAGAATCCCTCCTCTAAATGAGGAAGGGGGATGCCATAGGAAAAATTCCAAGATCCCTCAAACAAAACATTTTCATCTTTTATTAGCGCTTAAAGCGGGTAAAAATGCCTATAAGAGGGCAACCCACAATACGAGAGAGGTCTTTACAAAGATGGGACTCTAACAAAGCTAGACTTTCTCCCCCAAAAATATAACAACAAACTTGAAGATGGAAAAAACTCTCCAAAAGAGATTCACAAGGCTCAAAAGGCCCACGGCCTAGATGAGTTTGCAACTCTCTCCCAAGTGCTTATGGCCTCCCTAGAAATCAATCTTTGGATAGCGTGAGGGGGTCCTGCATACACACGAGTAAGTAGTTTTCCAAAGCTTCTCCTCAAACTCCTTGCTGCCCAATGCTCAAGCCTATGGGTTGCAAAACACAAAACCAATTGTCAATGTGAAAAAAAAAACTAAACAAAACAAAACAAAAAAATAAACTTAGAATTTAATCAATGTTGCATGAAGCGGGGACGCGGAAGCGTCATTTTCCAAAAATCTGAAGCGAAGCGTCTGCGGAAGTGTCTGCTATATATATATATATTTGCATTTATACTCAAAGCAAACATCCCAAATACCAAATTAGTTGTAGAAGACAAGAAAACATGCATATTTTTGCATAAATCAAGATGGATATGGCCTCCATGATTCCATTGTAGTTACTAGTATGTACATCAACGGTTCAACCATCTATATTCTAGCAATTACAAACATGCATCAAATTTTTAAGCATATTATAAAACATAAAACATTTAAGCATATTATAAAACATAAAACATAGAGCATATTATGATTTATCTAGCAAGTGAGCAACTGTCAACATTTGTCATGTCCAAAATTCAAATAATAATGTTTACAAAATATGTCACTTGGTCACCGCCAAGACAAAAAAGGTTCAAAATTCAAATTCACAAGCCTACAAGTCTAATGAGTTATCTATGACAAAAGTAGTAAATTGTGAATATATCTACTAATCTCTCCTCCTTCCACCACGAAGAGAACGTGGCGGTGGGCCTCCACGTGGTGGCAGGCCTCCATGTGGTGGCAATGAAGAAGATGGTGCCTGTGGAAGTTGTGGCAGTGGCACTGAAACTGATGAAGAAGAACCCCCTGCTGTTGGTGTTGAACCATGGAACCTAGGAACTAAGGGATCAGATGGGGGTGGGGGTGGCATATCAACACGATCATCATCACCTGGAATCGCTCAAAAAATTCATGCAAAACAAAACACTAGTTAACAAAAAAATTAAAAACATGAATTAGAGAAATGCTTTATAAGGAAAATTCATACCACAATGGACATACCTGGATAAGAGCATCCTCGAATTGCTCTAATCGCAACACTCCATCCTCCAAATTGGGCTCCTCTGGATTCTTGTCCCAAATCAACAGGTCTTTATTAGACTTTGCATCTTCGCAGTAATGGGACAACAATCGCAAGTTGTAATGAACATAAACCAAGCTCTCTGCCTGGTCTAAACTCAACCTGTTCCTTTTAACATTGTGGATGAAAGAATAAGAGCTCCAACACCTCTCTGCAGAAGAAGTGTTTACCACCTGTGATAGCACCCTCAATGCCAAAGTCTATAGAAGTGGAGTAGCCCCTCCATGCATGTTCCACCACTTGAGAAGAAAGTCTCTCGATCTCTAATTACATGCATGCTCCCAAATGGACCAGTGTTAAGCGTATAGTTGCTCAACTGTCTCCGTACCAACGCAACCTCCTCCTCATCAGGGATTAATTTACTCAATGCAGCCATATATTTTTTGTGAACCTCTTGATCTTGGTGTGGTTTTCTCCTGCTTTCCCCCCAGGTGCTGGTGTTGAAAGCTATGATGGATGATAGTATTTAGGTGTCAAAACATATGCTAATGCATGCAATGGAACATTTAGCATTTCCCATCGGTTTTCCACCTCTGCACGAATATAATTGTACAAGTTGATATCTCTAGGCTCAACAATGTCTTTAATCTGCCCCAACATACTATCCATTTGCTCACACACCTCCCCAATTACTAGTCGATCTGAATCTCCAAACTTGATCATGTAATAAATTGGTTTGGTGAATTGCAAAACATATTTAACCTGTGACCAAAAGTAAATGTCAAGAACAATGTCCTGGACTACACTACCACCATCTCTGTCAGTGTTAATTTCATCCCATGATTCAGCACACACCAAATTAGTTAAAGCTTGTCTCACCTTCACTAGCCGCATAAAGGTGAGGTAATAACTGGCAAATCTTGTCTTTGCAAGTTTAAGCAACTGCAACTTGGAAAAAGTGCCATAGAAGTAGTTTACCCTTGTATGCCCTGTGATGAATTTAATGAGTTTCTTCCCTCTCCTGTAAAGCTCAGTAATCCACCCACATTCTTTGTGCTTCACAATATCATGCATCAAAAGGTTCAATGTGTGAACCAGGCAACCAGACCAAAAGATGTGTGGATGAGTATGCTCAATAATTTTTCCTGTTGCCTTACAATTTGCTGCATTATCTGTGATCACTTGAACCACATTATTCGGACCAACATATTTGATTGATTGCAATAGGAGATCTGCAATGTTTTGTGCAGATGCACTGATGGAGGAGGAGTCATGACCAGTGTTGCACACATCGCGATTTAATCGCGATAAAATCGGAAAATCGCGATTTTTTCAAAATGCCGATTCAAATCGCGATTTTTATCCAAAAAATCGGCGGAAATTTTTTTTAACGATTTTTATCGAAAAAATCGCGATTTTTTAAAAAATCGCGATTTTTAAGGAAAAAATCGCGGGAGGCGCGGGCAGCGGGGGTTTTATATGTAAAATCGATTTTTTGTTTATTCATTCAGCAGTCCGCCGCGGAGGAGAAGGAGGAGAAGGAGAAGAAGGGAGGGAGAGGGTTGCCGTCGCTTGTGGGAGCCGATTTTAGGAGGAATCCAAGCCAAGATCGCGAATTTGTCCATAAACCAGGTATGTAGATTAATTTTTTTTTGTTTTGGTTCTCTAAAAACTTTGTTTTTCATTGTTTTTAAAGAATTTTTAGAAATTTTTCATTGATTTGGGATGGGTTATTTGTTATGACTATGAGAACCAATTTTTGATTTTTATTTTCTCATTTTCTTTAAACATTGTTTATTTTTTTTTATTTTTCATTGTTTTTTGGGTTTAGAAATTCAAATTGGGATTTTGGAAATAATTAGCTTGTAATTTTGCAAATGCTAAATTGTAATTTGTATTTACTATTTACTATTATCATTTATGTAATCCTAAATTCCTATTTCCTAATCCTTATTTTTCCATAGGTTTGCAAATTCAAAATTCAAAAACAAACATGCCAAGGAAATTGGATCCTTTCTGGGAATATGGTGACCCTAAAACTCCGAATGATAGACAAAACTTGATTTGCAAGTTGTGTGGAAAGGAAATATTCGGGGGGTGTACAGGTTGAAGTTCCACCTTGCACAAATCCCTGGACGTGATGTGGGGCCCTGTCTAAAGACAAATGCTGAAATTATCCAAAAAGCCATGAGAGCATTGGGAGAATTAGAGCACACTAGAGACGCCAAAGAAGAACTCAAAAGGCAACTAAGAAGGTCAGTTGAAGGAAGTGGGCCAAGTGGCACAGGTTCTACTGCAGCGTCAGTCAATCCGTTTGCTGCATCATCATATTTTGTTCCTCGAACCACACCTGGTTCACAACCAACTATCGGTTCAATGATGAAAAGAACTGAAAAAGAAAAAGCTGACAAGTTGATGACAAAATTTCTCCTCTGGAGTGATATTCCTTTCAGCATTATAAGGAATAATCCATTTTTCCAACCTACTCTTGATGCTGTTGCCAGTGTTGGCCCGGGGTACAAACTCCCTTCTCTTCATGATTTCAGAGGCCGGCTTCTTCAAGATGAAAAGCGTGACTGCACCCAAAGATTGGAGGATTTTAGGGCATCATGGGCACAAACAGGATGCACTGTTATGTCAGATGGTTGGACTGACCAAAAGGGGAGAACCCTTATAAACTTCTTGGTTAGTTGTCCCTTGGGGACTATGTTTATCAAATCTGTTGATGCAACTCATCAAATCAAAGATGCAAAAAATTTATGTGATTTGCTGGATGTGTTTATTTTGGAGGTGGGTGCAGAAAATGTTGTCCAAGTCATAACGGACAACGCTGCAAATTATGTTGCTGCTGGTAGATTGCTTATGGACAGGCATCCTACTTTATTTTGGACACCTTGTGCTGCCCATTGTATTGATTTGATGTTAGAGGACATAGGGAAAATTCCCTTTGTCAAAGAGGCTGTTGACTCATCAAAAACCATCACAAAATTTATTTACAATCACACATCTGTGCTTAGCTTGATGAGAAAATGCACCAACAACAAAGAGTTGGTGCGCCCCGCCATTACACGGTTTCCGACGAGTTTCATATCTCTTCAATCCCTCTTGAATTCTATGTGGGATTTGAAGAGAATGTTTGTTTCAGAGGAGTGGCGTTCTTCGCCAATGAGCCGCAAACCAGAAGGAGAGGCTGTCTGCAGACTTGTTTCATACCAAGAAGACTTCTGGGCGGGAGTGCAGGAGGTGTGCGCTGTCACAGAACCTTTGGTAAAGGTTCTTCGGTTGGTAGATGGTGAGAAGCCCGCAATGGGCTATTTGTATGAAGCCATGGATAGGGCCAAAGAAGCCATTCGGTCCTACTATGATGACAAGGGAGATGATGGGTTCCAGAGACAACTCCTTCTATGGAAGGTCATTGATGAGCGATGGAACAACACACTCCATCGTCCCATTCATGCTGCTGGCCTTTTCCTGAACCCTGCATTTTCTTATGCATGTGGGTTTAATTTTGATGTTGAGGTCGTGGAAGGATTATTAACCTGTGTCCAGAAGATGGTGAAAACTCCAGAAGAACGTATGGAGGTCTCTAGACAAATTGAGCAATATAAGTTGTCAGGTGGCACATTTGGCTTTGAGATGGCTATCAATGATAGGACGGTTAAAATCCCAGGTATTTTTTAGTTTGTAGTATGTACTTTGTAACTTTGTTTCAAATTTCATTGTTTCTTCAAATTCCATTTTTTTCTTATGTTTATTTAAAATTTTCTTTGTAATTTTGTTGTAGACGCATGGTGGAAGATGTATGGTGGCAGAGTACCCCTTTTGCAAAATCTTGCCGTGCGCATCCTCAGCCAAACATGCAGCTCCTCGGGATGTGAGCGCAATTGGAGTGTATTTGAAAAAATACACAACAAGAAGCGCAATAGGTTAACACTTAAACATTTAAAATATTGCAAATTTCCAAATAAATTTTTGAATTCATTAAAGTTTTAAACAATATTTTTTTTATAATATTAATTATTAATTTATTATTTCATGAACTTTGTACAGGTTGGAGTCCCATAGACTTAATGACATGGTCTATGTCTACTACAATCTTCGATTGTGGGTGAAACAACTAGAGAAGACACCTGATACGGAAGCCATCTCATTGGATGGGATTGACACCACTGCTGAATGGAGGGTTGAGACCGAGAGGCCTCTCATGGATCCCACTGAGGATTGGTTAGTGCAGGATGAGGGGGAGGAGGAGGGGGAGGAGGAGGAGGAGGAGGAGGAGCAGGAGCAGGAGCAGGAGCAGGAGGAGGAGGAGTTGGAGGAGCAGGAGGAGGAGGTGACACCGCCTACCCGGGCTACCCGGGCTACCACTACCACCAGTAGAGGACGTGGTCTCCGTCCACCTCAGCCTCTTGTAGCTGCTACTACTAGTTCTTCAGCTTCTAGAGCACGTCAGACTCCACTGCCATTTCCACCACCACAGGCACCAGCTTCTACATCTAGAGGGAAAGAGAAAGCTGTGCCATATTCTCGCAAGAGGGGCAGAGGAAATCAATAGGATTAGACTTTCATTTTATTGTATATGACATTATGACATGATGAGATACATTATCATATTTTTTGTTGATATTTTGAGGCTGAGTTGGACTTGGGACTCAGGACTTACTATTCAGGACATGATTCAATGTTATGTGTGATTTTAGCGCTAGAAATGATATTGAACATCTTATATATTAGTTTTTTTATCATATTTATGTGTCAATGTATTTATTTTATGTTGTAGATGGTTTAGATATTAAAAAAATTGAAAAAAAATGAAAAAAAATGAATATTTTTGTGCCAAACGATTTTTTCCGATTTTTTCCCGATTTTTTCCCGATTTTAACGATTTTTCCGATTTTTTCCCGGCGCCGATTAAATCCCGATCGCGATGTGTGCAACATTGGTCATGACATGTAATAAATACTACACCACTAGAAGAAACGCCAAGAACATTTATCAAATGTTGGTTTCTAATATTTGTCCACCCATCTGATACAATGGATACCCCAGAATCTATCCACTCATTTGTAAAACGTGTCAAAGCTCTTTGAACCTTAGCTTTTTCTCTTTCTAATAACACTGTTCTAGCTTTCTCATAGTTGGGGGCCTTGTATCCTTTTGGGGCTTCATTGATGGCCTTTACCATTTCATGCCAATAGGGAGAGCAAAGCACATTGAATGGTACACCACAAGCACAAAGAAAATAGACTATCTTTCCATCCACATCATCCCTCCTAGCAACATTAAGGAAATCCCCTATTGTTCTTCTGCCTCCAGAGCTTGCAGAAGTACCATGAGGAGATGAGCTACCAAATTTAGAGGTTGCACTTGATTCAAAATGAGTTTTTTGTTTCTTGTTTTTTTGTTGTGAAGCCTCCTCTATTTGGATGTATTTTCTTCTTTGTTCAGATGAAATGTTTGGGCAAATTTGTATCCACACAGGACCCTTTTTATCATCACTATCCAGCACCCCACAAAGATGCCTCCTCACACGGGTATATGAACCACTATATGGTTTTCCTCCATGACAACCATGAGGGCACACAAATTTGTAGCTTCCACCACCCTTTTCCCCATCACTTTTGGTCACATAGTTCCACAAGGGTGTTAATGCACCTTTCCCCTCTAGTGTTTCAGTTTCCCCTTCAAGTTCAACATCATCCCCTTCCTCTTCGAACCCTTCCTCCTCATCATACATTGGGTTACTCATATTGGGACCGTTGTCCTCTTGTGCTTCTTCCCTTCTATTCCTACTCCCCCTTGCCATCATTAAAACCGAGAGTTGAATGATACATAGAAGCCAAAATAACACCATCTTGGAATATGGATATACGTGGTGGACAACCTGCAAGTAAAGGAGCAAGTAGAAACAATGGGAAAGAGTAGGAGAGGGAGGAAAAAAATACAAAAAAAAAAGTCACAAAAATAAGAGAGTTTGGGGTTTGAACTTACCTCTTTAGCTCTTGTAGATGAAGTCCTCCAACCTCTTGCTCCAAGCTACTCCTTCTCCTAGCGCCTCCTCTTTCATTCCTCCAAGCTCTCCTCTCTTCTCCTCTCCTCCTCCCCTCTCCTCTTTTCTTTTCTCCAACTCTCATAAACTCAAAGTGAGCAAATGAGGAATGAATGGGGGCTTTATTCCCTTCATTCCTCACCCTAACCTCACCCTAACCCAAAGTGGACCCACCCCCAATATGCAAACTCACCTAAAATAAAATAAAAAAATCAAATTTCTAAACAGTGCGGGACTTTTCCGAAATCATGTACAGAAGTGTACGGGAAGCGTACGATTCGCCCTCCAAAGCGCTGCGCTTCAGAGGGCTGAAGCGTCATACGAAGAGCGCTTCGGAGGGACGTTTCCGGAATTTCCAGGAAGCGTCCAAAACAGGCAGAACCGCGCTTCCGAATTTTGGAGTCGCGCTTCCGGGGACGCTTCCTGTACGAATCCGTACGGGATGCCTTTAGGCCTTAGATACGGGGGGACGTTTCCTGCAACATTGAATTTAATATACAAAGTACTAACTCAAGTAATGGGAGTGAACCTCCATACTTGCCTAGCTTCGGAAATGACTCTTCAATAAGAGATATAACTTTGAAAGAACTAGAATCAAAGAAGTATTTTGAATTTAAATGGATGATCAAATAGCTATAGAGTAAGAAAATTCTCTTTTTCTTTTTGTTGGATGGAAAAATTGGAGTAAAAAAATGGCTTGAGTCTTGGATCTTTGTGATTCTAGGAGTGAGTTGATCTAATTGAGATTTCTCCCACTTCTAGATGGATTCTTGCACACAATACAAAAGGTCTTTCCTACACACTTGAACACATATTAGAGTAATATAATGAATAAGATAAATCATCTCCTAAAATGAATTGGCAAGCTTATCCCTAGAATACTACTCTAAATTAATGATATGTGCAAGATAGCTTGCACACATCAATCCCAGCAAGATGGAATGTATAAACTAATATCAATTCAATATGCAAAAGAAATTAAACACAATAGCAGTAGCATGAAAGGACATCACCTCATAACGCCAAGAGAACACCAACCAAATAGCCTCAAGTCTTCATTGTATTAAGAAAGTATGCAAGTACAAAATGGCAAAGTTTACTCAAGCCCAATAGCTCATTACATGATACAAAATGAGAGCATATAGGCTCATTATATAGAGAGTTGGGAGCAAATCCCAAGGAAGAATGCATGTGAGAACTGAACTTGGAGCAAATCCCAGGGAAAGATAAGTCATGTTCAATGTGGAGAAGATAGAGACATCAGAGCAAAATCGAATTCCATATGTGCACATCAGAGGAAATCGAATTCCATATATGGCATAGTAAACTCATCCATGAGTGAATCCAAGTACTGTGATAACTCTAGTCAACAAATGCAAACTCGAACTAAGTGATGCCACATATGTAGATGATCCCCAAATAGCTCTGCGTAGGTCCCCAGGAACTGCGTGATTCCTCCATGTGCAACTCGTAGTTTGGCCAAGTGAAACTCGTAATCCTCAAGAGTGGAGTGTTAAGAGTAGAAAAACCTGAGATAACTGTGAGAGGAGGCCCCACCTAATCTTCAATCCAAATATACCATAGAATATTCCTTCAGTGCTTGAGCTCCTCTAATAAATTCGATTTTCCACATGTGCAACTGTTGCTTTGTTTCTGGGCAATTCGATCTTATGAAATAATTGTGTATTTATGATGCAGTGTGCTCAGTCGTCTTCCACATGTCCGTTGACTCAACTCTTTGACTTAGAATTATTTCCAAGTCATTTCCACGTCATTTTGTCACATGGAATAATTTATTTCTCTCTATTTTGTTTAATTCTAGTCTAATTAAATGCCACAATTTCCACTAAACTTAGGAAATGTGGGTTTTGAGGGTCCAAAACACATTATTAACCCCTCAAAGTGTGTCATAGTAGAAAGTTGAAAGTAAGAGGTGTAATTTTGATTACTCATACCCCATACAACTTCTCTAGACTACACTTATTACAATTTAAATACAATTTCATTTGCAATTTTTAACCTGGGGGGAATCTAAAAAATTAAAAGATGACTACCTAGACCTAACAAAATTCCACGAAATTTTTTGTGTGATTTAGTATGGTAATATACATTGACTCTAGACACTAAGATGTGTTAGGGTCTCAACCTTCAAACTGTCACCCCAGCTTTGGGGTAAAAAGTGAGTAAAAAACCCAGAAAATTATCCACCTCTAAAAGAGAAGGAATAATTAAACAGATAAAAAAACACTCCAAGGTGTACTCATTTGTTGATCGAGTCCCAAGATCCTAGGCCTATTACAGACTCAAAACCCATCATTACTAGTATCATTTATTACAATTCCCCACGGGTTGTGGAATCTGGGTACAAGAAAGATGATGAGAAGATAGAATTAGAGTTTAAAAACTTCGTTGACTGATGAGATCTGATGGTACAAATGTCCTCTAGAGCATCCCTAGGCAGGAGTCTTTCATTTAATCATCAGGTGTCATCCCAGTGATCAACAATACTCTTTAGAGGAAATTGTTTCTCCTATTTATAGATATTGGAGGGTTAACATATCCTTTGATTTTAGGAAAAATTTGAAGTCAGCCTAGATTTTGAGGTTGATTAAACTTCAAAAATTTAAAACTTTATACTTCGATCATTCTTAAGTTTAACCCTTTAATTTCAATAATGTTTCTTTTTAATTAATTTCAATAATTTCAATAATAATTTTAATTTTAATTTTAATTAAATTTCTTCATTTGATTTTTCTTGACCCTTGACCATGGTGTTGGAGTTTTTGTCCATTGACTGGGGTCTTTGAATTCAAACGCGAATATCTCTCAAACCACGAGGCCTCTCGGGGTGTGCTTCATACCACTGGAATCGGCTTGGCAAGGAGAATCCATTGACGAGGATCTTTGAAACAAATTCATTGATTAGTTTATTCAAAAAATCTTAACAAGTTTTGGATACGTCCTTAGTTCGGAGAACCCAAACCCTAGAACTAGGGTTTTGAACCATCCAACAGGGGAGCCTTCAACTTGATGTAATCCAAGCAATTCTAAGAAACGTTCATTGTTCATTTGACATCAATGCCTAGTGTTTCAGTCAAGGTCAAACCCCTGGGGTTGACATCAATGACAACACCATCCAACATCTGTCGGATTTTGATGAAAACTAACTATAAAAAATGTCGTGAAAAAGTTCATCTCGTCTATAAGTTAGACTACACCCAAAAATTTTCCCAGAAAAAAATTCGGTCAACTTTGCCTAGGAACTTGGTCTCTTCCTCAAATTGCTTCCCACGTGTGAAGAAGAGAGAATGAATGTGTGATAATCTACCCTGAAATGAGAAAATCAAGTGCCTTTTTGTAGAAGACTTGGGGCTCCCTTGTGCGGGGCTGACTTGATCATTTTGGAGGCAATTTTAAGTTTAATTTTCCCTCCTTTCGATTTCCGTCTCAAACCTTATTTTGGGCCAATTTAAATTCAAATATAAATATAATTTTTTTTCCTCTTAAATTTCTTTTTGGTGGGCTAATATGTGTAGCTGGGGAATACCTCTTACAGCTACTTGAAATTCAACACTGTCATCAGAATGTTGACCTTCTTCAACCTCAAACAACAAACAAAAAAATTCAGGCGCCCTTCTTCTTGATGGTCTGAGGTTCCCTGCCTTAAACTAGGGCTACAAAACTCGGACCAGGGCTTTTTAATCTCAAACAAAATTTGTGTGATTAGTCTCTTGAAATGAGAAGGGCTAATGCAAGCAAGCCCTAGTAGAATAACTTGAAACAAGCTTTCTCAAACTTGGTTTCTTCAGGGCTTCTCTTTTAGCTAGGCTTTGATACCATGTTGACTTTTCAAGGGGAATCTGATCTTCTATTATGATAATTACTTTCCAATGATTTCTTAAGCCAAGTTCACTTTTATGTCACATTCATCATTAAGAAATTATACATAGAAAATCTCAACAATAATGCAATAATAACAATAGGATCATAAAGAGACAACCAAACACAAGAGACACAAATTTTCACCTAGGAAACCCAAACTCGGGAGCAAAGCCTGCAATCATTTCTAGGAGAAATAGTTTAGTTCATCAAAAGTACAATCTGATTTTTCCAAGTCAAATTTGGTCAAACTAGACCATCAATCTACAATTCAAACTTGGTCAAACTGACCTAATTTCGGTCTTCTGCAATTTGGTCAACTCAGAGTCAAATAGGCCGAATTTCAGCTTCCTGCAATTAGTTCAGGAATTTCGCCAACCTTAGAAAGCCTCAAAATATTTTGATCAAAGCAATTCAAACAAATCTTCAAAAGCTTGACTAAACCTCAGAAGATGTAATATTCGACTAGAGAAAAAATACAATAAATATTAAAAGTATGAATTAGCTACAACAAGAAATAAGGCATACAAATCTGAAATGCACAATGAAAATTAAAATAAAAACTCCATTGGATAGAAAAAAGTGAATTAAGCCGTTTTATTATAATTCCATTGAAAATTTGGGTACAAAATAAGATGTAGTGTGTGCACCTGGGCTTGCTACAAGCAACCAATACCCAAGTGAAACTCTAGTGAATTTCTCCTTCGGAAGTGACCAACGCTGGCTATGCGTTCTGCCATGGAAATTTTGCAACCGCTACTAGAGGCAATCTGTGATTTGAAGCCTCAAAACACCTCCAAATATTCAGAGAAATTAGAGCTGAGCTCCTCAACACTAGGCCAACAAAACCCATAAATGTTTTGGGCTAATTTTGATCTCCCGAAACTACCCAAAATGGTGCATTCTCCTCCAACTACTGGCCCAACACCCAGTTCAAAATTCACTACTAAATCTTTGTTCCAAAACTCCTCTTACTAGCTGGAAATTTATATAACACTTCTTCCAGAAAGAGAGTGAGACTCCAACCCTCAAGTCCCTCTAGCTCCAAGTAATTCCTCAGCTGCAAATTGTGCCTAGAAAATGTCTACGTAGACTCTAGGTGGACAAATTCGGTTCTCTCTATAGCCAAGAACTCCAGCCCTGAAAATTGCTCCAAAACATCACCCTTACACAAGGAAAATTCCTGCAAAATCTTGAGGAGAAATTTCCCGAGAATCTCCTACCCCAAGCACCACGAACTCCTTCTCTTGCATCCTCCAGAAACTCGTAGAGGTTGAACCTATAATAAGATATGCTCCCAACAGCTAAGATTATGCTCTCCAATCAACTCAAAAATCTCCCTTCAGGTGACACTCTAAGTTCACCGAAAGAGAGTTGGGATTTTCTCCTTGGAAATCCCTATGTTGAACAACACCAGTTAACTTGGCTAAACAGCGCAAGCACACTCTTAAATGTGAAATGCACGAGTCAAGAACCCCAAAAATGAGTTTGCTCCTCCTATAAATCAATTTTGCACGACTCGTACTCGTATAAGACTCATCTGGATATTGACTCGTCGACTCGTATAAGACTCGAGAACGACCCATATAAAATTCATATAAGACTCGTCAAAAAAAAAAACTTAAAATATGGTAAATTTTAAGTACAAAAAGGAAACTGATGACAATTCCAATTCTTATAAGTTATAAAAACCACAATATATGCAATAATTCATAACATCATCTCATATCTATAAAAGTACAACATAACATATTCGATTTTTGTAAGCAAAACATTTAGATACTGAATAAGAAAAGGAATCATGATTCCATAATTAAAATCAAAATTGTCAGCGAGTTCAAAATTCAAATGCATATGTCATAAATGATAAATGATTGTCTCATAACAATCTTGAGTTTCATCACTCATGGACGACCACGCCTACAATAAGCCCTCGTGGAGCTAATGCTAACATTGGAAGGCTGAAGCAACTGTGAGGCAGGCGTATTTACTATTTGTGTGAAAATTCTATCACTGCAACCACTGATTTACTTTACTTATTTTCCAATAAATTATTTATGAAATTCCTTCAATAAAAATTAAAATAAATTTTGTTGTAGATATCACACCATAACACAGAAATAAACACTTTCACAAGAATCAACACATCAACACAGATATTTTGGACAACAGTCCCCGGAAAAACCCAATGTGGGAAAACCGGTGCAGCAAGGGAGGATTTTATTATTCAACAATTCTTCAGTACAACAGGGTGCCGAACTGGCTTAGCCAACAGAGAGAAAAATTATCCATCACTTCTCCCAATCTCAGCGTCAGCCTGGCTGACCTCTGCATAGCTCCCAAACACTCTGCATTAGCCCCTGCCTCTCTGCGTCAACGCTGGGCCTCTCTGCGTCACCCACACAGGCCCTCCAGTTATTGCACAGTCTGCTGTTGCCTCTGCATCTGCCTCTCCAACCTCTGTGCTGGTCTTCTGGTGCTGCTCCCAACTCTCTGTTCCGTACTTGCTGCCTCCTGCTGCTCTCTGACCACTAGTTCGAATTTCTCAGCTAACCACGCTCCAAAAATGGAACTGACTGGTTTCCCTCAGTGTGTTCTCCAACTAACCCTCAAACCTCTTCTTATATTTTTCTCGTTGGTCCATCAACGGCCGAGATTAAATCTCTAATCAACGACTAAGATTAGATTTGGCTTGATCCATGACTTTTGGACCCTTCTAACCCAATTTTATATTAATACCCATTAATATTTTATTTTTCCTAAGTTTAGATTTAGGAACTCCATTAAAAATATTAATTACTTTAATATCTCCCAAACCAGGGAGGATCTGCCCAAACCATTTCTGGTTCTTGGAGATCTCATGTGCTTTAGCCTCTCCACCAATTTTCATGGCTAGAGCACATCCGATGCTACCCCAAATCAACACTCTCTCTTAGCGAGGACTATGCTCTAGTAATACTCCTCACTAAGTATCACCTTGATCATCCAGCATCAGTCCCTGTGTTGATGCTAGGCCTCCTTGCCCAACATCCTTTGCACTGCTGCATCCTGTACTGTTGCCCATGGTCTTGCCACTGCCACTGCCACTGTTGCATCTATACAGCAGCTCCCTCTACATCTATGTTGTTGCTGGTCCTTTCTTCCAACACTACATCTGCACTGCAACTCCCTATACCACATTGCACTATGCTACTGCTCACTGCTATCGCACTGCAACATCACCCCCATTTATGCTACTGAAATGGATTCTTTATCATCCCCATATTTTCCCTGAAATAATCAAACTTTGTTCTTCCAAGGGCCTTGGTGAGGATGTCTGCCACCTGTTCTCCTGTAGGAGTGTAGCTCAACTGTACAGCTCCTCGTTAGACACAGTCTCTGACAAAGTGACATCAAATATCAATATGCTTTGACTGATCATGAAACACTGGATTCTCAGAGAGCTTAATGCAACTCTGATTATCGCACATGATCCTAGTCGCCTCCATATTCCTTCTGAATAGGTTCACAAGCAGTTTTATGAGCCATATGGCCTCACATGAAGTTGTGCTTGCCGCCATATATTCTGCCTCAAATGAACTCAGAGCCACAGACTTATGTTTCCTACTGCACTGGAGCTCTTTTTTGATCCAAAGTTGAAACAGTACCCAAAGGTACTTTTCCGATCCATTGAACTTCCTGCCCAATCAACATCAGTAAATCCACTCAATCTGATATCCTTACTCTTGGTGTACAAGAGTCCATAATCGACTGTTCCCTGTAAATACCTGAGAACATGTTTGGCTGCTACCCAGTGCGCCCTCTTCAGTTCCACCATGAACTGACTGAGGGTGTTGACAACGTAGCAAATGTCTGGCCTGGTATTGACCAGATACATCAGGGACCCTATGAGCTGCCTGTATAAGGTGGGATCAACATCCTTGTCTTCTGATGCATCAATCTTCTTCCAGTTGGTGATCATTGGAGTAGCCATGGGTCTACAGTCCTCCATCCTGAATCTCTTCAAGATTTCTGTAGCATATCTCCCTTGCCCAAGGAAGATCTCTCCCTTTTGCTGCCAAACTTCCAACCCTAGGAAATAATGCATTCATCCCAAATCCTTCATATCGAATTTTGTGGCTAGATTCTTCTTGCAGTCCCCAATGAGCCTGGATGATCCTGTCAGAAAGAGATCATCCACATACAATACTAAGATTAGTGGCTCATTCTCTACAACCAGATAGTAGAGATTTAGATCTGCATCACTCTTGACAAATCCCATCTTCTGCAAGTAGCCATCGATTCGACCATACCATGCTCTAGGTGTCTATTTCAGCCCATACAAGGCTTTCTTCAACTTGCATACATGAGACTTCTTCTCATGTGTCTCGAAGCCCTCCGGTTGTTCAATGTATACCCCTTCTTATATCACCCCGTTCAGAAATATCATTTTGACATCCATTTGATGAATCTCCCACCCCATCTGTGTTGCAAGAGATATCACGGTTCTAATAGATGTATACCTGGCTACCGGGGTGAAGGTCTCTTCATAGTCAATTCTTTCCTTCTAAGCATAACCCTTAGCCACAAACCTGGCTTTATATTTCTCTACACTGTTGTCTACAGCGTATTTGATCTTGTAGATCCATCTCGAACCTACCAATAATCTGTCTTGAGGCCTTGGCACTACCTCCCAGACATCATTCACCATTATGGAGTTGTAATCCTCTACCATCGCATCCAGCCAAACTTGATGTTAAGCTGCCTCCTGGAAACTGGCAGGCTCCCCATCCTAAGCTATTAATGCTTGATATCTATGTGGTTGTTTTTGCTCCCTCTTATTGTTTCTTGGCACACTGATAAAGTCCTCTACATCTCGCAGAATCTAACAAAGTTCCCTGCTAGTTCTTCCTCTGCCAACAGGTGCTTCTGTTAACCCCTCCTCATCCTGTGAATCTTATTGACCTAAGGAAGAATTCTTTACTTCCGTTGGTTGAAGAGGTTTAACCAACAGCTCCTCTTTTGACTGCTCCTCAAAAGGCATTGTTGTCGCGCAAAATGACACGACAACGCTCAGACCGGGGGCTGTCACTCTGATCCCCGGTCTCTCCGTTTAAGCCTGTCTCCTACGGCTAAGGGGGGTAGACCCTGAGGAAAGATGAAGGCCAACCGCCAAACAGTTGGGCCAGGAGACGAGATGCACTAAAATGGTTCGATGAATTGAGCAGACCAGTGCCTTAAAAGATCCAAATGATTGCTAGCTAGATGATATGAGAACATGAACCATGGACAGCAATCATCAGAGAAAAGAGAGCAATGCTTTAAATATTCAATAAAAACACAACGCTCTTCAAATAATGATATCCAGCAAACTAAGAGAGATAAATTGCTTTGAATAACAGAGAAACCAGATATTAATTTCGTGCTCAGATCTCAGCGTGAAAGGTACAGCACAAAATGAAAAGACTGAAACTGGCAAACAAATTTTCCACAAAATTTTTATTTTTATTTTTTTTAAATTTTTTTTTTTTTTTTTTTAAAAAAGAAAATTTCTTCTAAGACTGAAAATAAAACTAAGCCTAAGATTTAATATATGAACCAAAATAAATAAACAAAATGAAATTTATATGCATCCTATATACCAAAATCGCATTTTTTTTTTTTTTTTTTGTATGTAATAAAATGAAAATATGTAAAAAAAATTAAATCTAAATACGTAACAAACAAAACCTAAATGAAACCTACGATGAACCTATGCCTAAAGATCAAAACGCATAGAATATATTTTTAGGTTTTTTTTTTTTGTTTGAGGATTTATAAACGTGAAACGTAAATGACGGGTGAGCTATGGCAGACGGCGGAGGGGGTGAAAGGATGCGACGGCGGGGGTGCTTGCAGGTGAACGGGACAGAGCTCCGATAGGCACGGGGCCGCAGGCCAAAACTCAAAGGGAAGACGCAGATGGATACGCCAAATACTGAGAGACTTCGACCTGGGGACGCGAAAAATCAATGAGGAAACAAATACGAAATTACCAAAGCGATGCCACTGCATTCAGATTTCCAGTTTTTCGATGGCGGGGGCTTGGAAAGGCCTACGGGTCGATTTCTTTTTGAAACGATGGCTGGAACGGGAGCTCACCTGAAAGATTTTGATATGCCTCCAAAATGGGAACGAAACAATTAATTTGATGCAGCCGCAGGTCAAACCAGGACGATGCAGCCACAGGAGCAACACATGGGAAGTTTTTTTATTGGTTTTGATGACGATTAGAACAGAGGTATGGCTCGAAGCGAGCTCCAGCACACAAATGCAGGAAAGCGACAGACAAATAAACACCACAAACAACAAAATCGTGCCCCTGGCTCAGTAAAGAAGATGGAAATCGAAAGTGTGCTCAATCCGATGATGAAAAGCCGTGACAGGGTTCACGCTGCAGGGAGATGAGTTTACGTAAAGCAGCAAAAAAAAAAAAAAAAAAAAAATCGGTTTTGAGGAGTTCTGATCCCAAACGCATGTATTGAATCCCCAGCAAACTTTCCAGACACCCACCAAAGAAGATTCAAGACTAAAAACGCAGCGAAATCTCGATTATAAGAGATATTGACAGCGAGGATTTTGTAAAATACCTGAGATGATGATATGCAGAGATTACCCGGTCATTGAAGATCAAACTGAAACCTCACCTATGGCAGATATCCTGTGTCTTTCAAATGCTTGCAAGTTTTAAATCAAACTCCTTGATTTCTACTCTGAAACAGCGTTTCTTCCAAAATTTAGTTGAAACCCTTTAATCAGACTATGCTCCTCTCAGCTGAAGCTACAGAAAACTGGGGGAAAGCTTATGATCCCACTAACAATTTAACTTTCCTGCCAACATTGTACCTGCAAGAAGATAGACAGAAACTCTGCAGATGATATGCAAAACCTAAAAATACAACCCCTCACAATTAACCTAGAAATCACAAAATTTTACAGCTCTAGAACAGCCAGATTCAACCATGATTGCAGTAATACTTTTGAAATATCAAAAAATTTGAACTTTACTGTGAAAATAAAGAAAAATCTCTCATGTAAAACAGAAAATGAACTTTAAATAATTAACCCAGGGCACAATCAGCTGGGCTCTGCACAGAACAGCCTGTGGGAGTCGGCTGGTTCAGCCCAGAACTTCCCCAAACGCCCACAAATACCCTTCACCTAAAGTTTTCCTGCACACCTCAAGCAAACATTAGCAAAGAGGACAAGAAATGCTGCTGGATTTCAAGAAATAATGGAGATACCTGCCATTATTTCCAGAAAACCCTACAACTTTCAAGCCCTAGCACGTGAGCAAGATAACTGTACTCACAATGCTCTGAAAAATCAGCTATTTTAACTGCATGAAAACTGAAATATGCAGAAAAGGAAACACCTCACAGCAATCCCAGAGAGTAACACCAGCCAGTTTGAACCCCAAAGTCTTTTTATTAATCAGAAATCAGTTTACAAGAGAGCTTTCAGTACAGACTCACAGATCAGATAAAACTAAAAATGACCCCCTAAGACCCTACATAAAGGAAATGATCCCAACGGCTAGTTTTGGGTGATCCACAAAAATATTATTATTTTATTGCTTAGGGTTTTTGCTTTATGCTTTTTATTTTTTATTATTTTTTATTTTTTCAAATTTTTTATTTTTTATTTTTTATTTTTTATATATGAATTTATTATTTTTATTCATTAAAAAAAAATTTAAATTTATTTTAAAATGGATCATCAAACCCAGCCGTTGGAATCATCACCTAGCACCTAGGACCTAGGACTCATGAGGGGATTTACAACATTTTCAACCCTCAAGACACATTTCATCATGATTTTTTTACAATTTTTACAATTTACATCTCAAAGGGATGAATCCACTTTAACATAGACCCTCATAGACCACCCAGATCTGCGACACAACTATAATCTAGCAGAGTAACACGCTAGGATTCTCCTAAAGTCCTAATGACGAAATGCATCCCGGCTTTGGGGTCGGGTTTGAAGGAAAACTCTGCCGATCCATGGATCGGTGAGACTAAAAACCTCCCGGGACGCAGATTTTCATTAGAAAGTTAGGTCCACCTAGGCAACTTTACATACATGACTCTGATCTGCTTAGATTATTTACAATTCAAACGTGCAGACTGGGTTTACAACAAAAATGATCAAGCTGTCGATGACTGTAGGCTGGCACGGACATGTTGCTCAGGAGCTACCCTTCTCTGCCAACAGGAAGGAGGTGTACTGCATGGGTAGTTGACCAATAGTGGTCAACATCTGGCTCTACTTGGGGACACGTTGTTGCACTGGTAGGAATGTGAGAATCCAGAATCTGCATCCATACAACACACAAATAAAAATAAGTAGCGTCCATTCCCAAATCATCATATACATTAAGTACAGGAAAGATAAAAGCTCTTCATTTATTGACTAACTAATAACATGAAAAGTAAATCTAATCCTAAAAACAGAAATGAAATGCTGAAAAGACAAGGAGTAGGGATAGAAATACAATACAAAAGATGCCCCACGGCATCAGATATCATCTCTGAAGAACAGCTTGAGCATTTGGCCGTTCACTGGTAGATGAAGTGACTCACCATCCAATTTGCTCAAGTGGAATGAGTTTGGTCCAGCTATGTCTCTAATGATGTACGGTCCCAACCACAAGCTGTCAAACTTTTTATGCTTTCCTGGTTTTTCATTTTTGCGATCCCAAAGTAAAACCATATCTCCAACCTGCAAAGATCTAGATCTAGAGCATTTATCAAAGCTTTTCTTAATATTAGATTGATTTTTACATGCAGTTTCAAAAGCTGTCCGACGAGTCTCATCTAACTCCACAATCTGATCTATCCTATTCTGAACAACATCTTTGTCAGTGGAAAAATTTTGGAGAAGCTGATAGGCTGGCAATTTTAGGTGCACAGGTAAGGTAACATCCAAGCCATAAACCAATTCAAAGGGAGATTTACCAGTAGATTTCTTCTTAGTAATTCTGTCTGCCCACAAAGCATACTTGATTTTGCTGTCCCAAGACTTCTTGTTATCTCCTACTATTTTCTTGATAATGGTTATGAGATTTTTATTACTTGATTCAGCCAAACCATTACCCTAAGGATAGTAATTCGACGAATGAGATAAGACAATGCCATATTTGAAACAAAAAGAAGTAAACTCTGAAGAACTGAAAGCCTTGGCATTGTCAGTAGTGATCTTAGCGGGGACACCAAATCTAGTAATGATATTATTCTCAATGAAATCCATAATCACCTTTTCAGTGGCATTCTTAGCAGGAATGGCTTCGACCCATTTAGTGAAATAATCAGTAGCAGTCAAAATCCAAGAGTAGCCATTGCTAGAATTTTCATGGAACTTCCCTATGAAGTCCAGACCCCAATGCTGAAAAGGTGCCTCTACAATAACAGGTTGTAGAGGAAGGGCAGCAAGCTTCTGTTTTCCAGTGAACAGTTGACAGGCTTGACACGTTCTAACATACTTGTGCACATCAGAAAAAATCGAAGGCCAATAATAGCCAGCTCTCAGGATTTTGTGGGCAGTAGTTCTAGCGGCATAATGACCACCACAAAATCCTGAATGAAATTCGGAGATTAATCTTTTGGACTCAATATCGTCAACACACCTAAGCACTATGCCCTCAGGATTTCTCCATCCAAGGCCATCCTTCATAAGGCAATACTTAGTGGCCTTTAGTCTAAGAGCCCTTCTCTTATGAGCGACTAAATGGTTAGGACACGCAAGATTTGTCAAATAGTAAACTATGTCCTTATACCATTCATGCTCAGCTAACCTTCTTAATTCTGGTGAAGAAAGATCGTCAAGGCAAAACAGACCAAGAGTCTTTTCATTACTTTCAGCTAACATTTGAGCTAAACCTTAGCCTTTGATCAGCTTAGTGGGTCTAATCTCTAAATCATACTCCTGTATCTTAGTAACCCACCTAGCACGAGTCCCTAAGCAATCAGTTTGAGTTAATATGTCTTTAACAGCAGAATGTGGGACAAAAGCGATGATCTTAGAATAACCCACATAAGTTTTAAAATGCTTAAGAGACTTGACTAGGGCATAGGCCTGCTTTTCCATGGTATTGTACTTCAATTCAGAATTTTGAAGTGCTCTACTCATGAAAGCGATGGGCTGCTCGTGACCCTCTCTATTCTTTTGAAGTAAGACACCGGCAATGGTATCCTCAGAAGCGAAAGAAAAAATCATGAAATCTTTGGAGTAATAGGACTAACAAGGACAGGAGCCTTCGCGATAGCAGACTTGATTTCTTGGAACGCTCTTTTGCCCTCTTCTTGCCAGACAAATTTCACATCCTTCTTCAGAAGACTTTGAATGGGCTTTGCTATTTCCGCATAATTCGGGATAAATCTTCTAATAAAATTTATCTTTCCAAGGAAAGACTGAAGGGATTTGAGGTTATGCGGGAGAGGAATCTTTTGAATTGCTTCAACCCGTTCAGGATCGACCCTGACTCCTTCCTTAGAGATGATATGACCCAGAAGTTTCCCTTCAGTTACCCCAAAGACAGATTTAGCCGGATTCAAAGAAATTCCATATTCTCTACATCTATCGAAAACTTGCCTAAGATGATCTATATGACTGATACCATCTCTAGAGAAAACAGTAAGATCATCTTGATATATTTCGATAATTTTCCCGATCAATCCTTTGAAGGCATAGTCCATGGCCCTCTGGAAAGTAGCTCCAGCGTTTGTTAACCCAAATGGCATTCTGATGTATTCAAAAGTGCCCCATGGTGTTGTGAACGTGGTCTTGTGTCGATCTTCCTTTTTAACCCAAACTTGATTATACCCAGAAAAACCGTCTAGCAATGACATCATTCCAGACCCAGTTACTCTTTGCAACAAAGTTTCCATTTTTGGCAAAGGGTAATTATCCTTCTTGCACGCTAGATTAAGGTTTCTAAAATCGACACAAAGTCTTATTGTACCATTCTTCTTCCTGACAATCACCAAATTCGAACACCATGTCGAATGCCTAGTTTGAGCGATGATTCCTGCTGCAAGCATCTTCGCAAGTTCTTTTTGGACCAGGGGGGCTAACTTAGGATTAATCTGCCTAAGTTTCTGCCGAAAAGGTTTAGCATTTTCGTCCTTTAAGGGAATAGTATGCTCCATAATATCTTCCCTGTAGCCCTTCAACTCATCATAGGAAAAAGCCAAAACATCTCGATATTCACGAAGTAAACCAATCAACTTTTTCCTTTCCTCCAGACTAGTACCTTTACCGATTTTAACCATTTTCGGACTTTCAAAAGTACCAATGTTAACTTCAAGGTACTCGCCTGGGTCCAACTTGTCTTCTTCTCTCAGCTTCGTGGCATCATGCCGATCAAAATATTGCTCTAAGGCAACTACATTTCTGGGAGTGGGATTTATGATATGTCCTTGATCTAAAGACCCATCTTCGCCAGAAACTAGCCGGAAATCCTCAAACTCGTCTAAACTATTGAGAAAACGCACGACTTGCTTTTCATCATTAAAAACTTGCCAATGCTCTGAGTTGTCTGGGACAGATGGTCTGAATATTATCTCCATTTTAATTTTATCGTTGATTAACTCATCAGACAACTGGAAAGTGCTAGCAGCTACGGCAAGTTCATCTGCCGAACTATTTAGCTCTCTAGGAATTGCTTCAAGGTTAAGGGCATCGAAGTGCTCCATAGTATCCCACACAGCATTTCGATAGTTTCTTAATCTCTGATTTCTACATGTGAATTTGTTCTTAAGCTGCATGATAACCAGATCGGAATCCCCCTTTATGTTAAGCAATTTAATCTTCAAAGCTTTGGCCAATTCAAGGCCCAACAATATGGCTTCATACTCAGCGACATTGTTGGTTGCTTCAAATTCTAGACGATAGGCAAACTTGAATACGTGACCAAGGGGAGACTTAAGCACAATCCCAGCACCCTTACCATGACTAGAGAACGCACCATCGAAATACATATACCAGACTTCATCCTTAAGGTCTTTAATCTCATCATCGGGAGGAATTATGAAATTGGACATGATAGCATAGTTCCCGATGTCAGATTTTTCTTTAATTATCTCGTTATGAGGCTTTTTAGGATTTTCAACATGAAATTTCCTCTCAGGCTCTCTATTTAGTCTAACAAAACCGTCACCGCTAAGAGAAGGAATCATAGCATATGACCAATTCATCTGAATGCTTCCCCCTAGATCAGAGGCCCACTTCCTAGACAACAGCATACCCCAAGCATCAGGTACATCAACAACAACAATATCCATAACCACCATGATGTCTGGGTAGACCGAAAGATGAACTTGCAAATCCTTGATTAAACCATGTACTTCGATCTTCTTAGAATCCATGGCGCATATATTATAGTAGGGTCTGGAAACTCTTAAGTTAAGCTGTTCCATAACCCTTTTAGTCATAACACAAGCAGATGCACCTGAATCCAACATGCAGTTATTCAACTTATACCCATTGACTAACAAGGTGATAAAGAAGGGTTGATGATCCTTGTTATCAGCATCCACGCTTTGCAGATAGACATAGTCAACCTTACGAATCTTCTGTTGAGAAGCGTTGACTTGAGGACCCTGAATTGCTTTTAGTAATTTGTCTCTTTGGGAAGGGATCTTAGCGATCTCAGAGACGGGAACCCAGATTTTAGCATTATTAAACCAACTCCCCAAATCGACATCTATTCCCGAATTTATACCAGGGTTTAAAGTTCGAGGAGGAATTTGATTCCTGCTCTGATCCTTATCCCTTCTCTGGTATGTCAAACCCTTATCTCTAGCAATTTCCAGAATTTTCTCAGGAGAAGGTTTCTCACCATATAACCTAGCCAAAATGTCATCTTCGTCTTCAAGGTTATTTATGCTAAAAGAAGATTGAGGATTCACAACATCATAGCTCCTTTCCTTAACCTCTATCCAATCATTCATGGGCAAAGGGAACTTGCTCCCTACTACGTTTATTTGCTCACCTGTCCCAAGCATTCCATTATCGAGAAGTCTTCTGATAATGGGACAAGAGGACTCTTCGTGAAAATCAGCACAAGCACGACAGTAGGGAGGAGCATCATCCACCAGATTGGTAAGCGGATTAGGGGGCCTCTGCTCACTAGTTTGACCCTTTCTTTGCCAGTTACTATTTCTGTTATTATTATTTCGAGGCTGAAAATTTTGCGGTTGCGCTCTTTCCATTTGAATTAACCTATTCTGCAAAGTGTTTATCTCCTTGTTATGATTAATTTCCATGGTTTCAATTTTCTGAAGCAATTTGAGAACAAGTTCATTTTCAGGCTCTTGGGCTGCTTTTCCCTTAGTTTCCTTCAGTTTTGTAGCAGCCCTGTCATAACCTGGGATTTCAGACTTCCCAGAAGCTGCCTTGTCCTTCTCAAGTTCTACAGCTAAGGTTTGGCAAGCTCGATAATCAGTAAGTTTAGCACGCCTTAACTCATAAGATGGCTCAGGACCAAAGGCATCAATATAAAAATCTTGGAGAGTTTTATCTGAAGGTTTATAATCTTGAGGTAGTTCTTTAATAATGCTATTAAACCTTCTATTAAATTCCTCAACAGTTTCGTCTTCTCTCTTTCTCATCAGAGTAAGAGCTCTTACAAGATGTCGTCCCTCTCTTTTATCTCCATATTTTTCTCTAAATGAATTAATGATTGATTGTAAAGAGTCAAAAGAATTAGGAGGTTTTTCTGTAAACCAGTCATGAGCATCACCTCCTAGAGTCAAGATAAAAAGGGTCATCCTGACATCCTCATGATCAAAATCAGGAGATCTAGCGTACTTAGCCATCCATATGTTGAAATCTCGCAAATGGGAATTAACAGTAATGGCATTATCTCCATGAAAGCTAGGCAATTTGTCTATCCCAGCAGATGGAATATCATTGGGGGCTCCAGGAATGTTAGAGAAATCACAAGGACCCAACAGACTCATGGTGTTGCGCCTAACTTGACCTTTAAAGAGCAAATGAATATCGGAGAGGGCTTCTTGTCCAAGATTTCCAAGAAGTGTACGAGAAGCGAGTTTGTGTGATGGCACCCTATAAACCTTTTCAGGATCAGGAGTAGGATTGCACAGACTGCTTGGATGTCTTCTAGTGTACACTCTTGTAGATAATATAGGAAGTGGAGTCGCCACTTGAACAAGAAGTTAAGCACAGGAAAGCTTGCAAAGCAAGAACCAAGGACAGAAAAACTCTATCCCCGGCAACGGCGCCAAAAAATGTTGTCGCGCAAAATGACACGACAACGCTCAGACCGGGGGCTGTCACTCTGATCCCCGGTCTCTCCGTTTAAGCCTGTCTCCTACGGCTAAGGGGGGTAGACCCTGAGGAAAGATGAAGGCCAACCGCCAAACAGTTGGGCCAGGAGACGAGATGCACTAAAATGGTTCGATGAATTGAGCAGACCAGTGCCTTAAAAGATCCAAATGATTGCTAGCTAGATGATATGAGAACATGAACCATGGACAGCAATCATCAGAGAAAAGAGAGCAATGCTTTAAATATTCAATAAAAACACAACGCTCTTCAAATAATGATATCCAGCAAACTAAGAGAGATAAATTGCTTTGAATAACAGAGAAACCAGATATTAATTTCGTGCTCAGATCTCAGCGTGAAAGGTACAGCACAAAATGAAAAGACTGAAACTGGCAAACAAATTTTCCACAAAATTTTTATTTTTTTTTTTTTAATTTTTTTTTTTTTTTTTTTTTAAAAAGAAAATTTCTTCTAAGACTGAAAATAAAACTAAGCCTAAGATTTAATATATGAACCAAAATAAATAAACAAAATGAAATTTATATGCATCCTATATACCAAAATCGCATATTTTTTTTTTTTTTTTTGTATGTAATAAAATGAAAATATGTAAAAAAAATTAAATCTAAATACGTAACAAACAAAACCTAAATGAAACCTACGATGAACCTATGCCTAAAGATCAAAACGCATAGAATATATTTTTAGGTTTTTTTTTTTTGTTTGAGGATTTATAAACGTGAAACGTAAATGACGGGTGAGCTATGGCAGACGGCGGAGGGGGTGAAAGGATGCGACGGCGGGGGTGCTTGCAGGTGAACGGGACAGAGCTCCGATAGGCAAGGGGCCGCAGGCCAAAACTCAAAGGGAAGACGCAGATGGATACGCCAAATACTGAGAGACTTCGACCTGGGGACGCGAAAAATCAATGAGGAAACAAAAACGAAATTACCAAAGCGATGCCACTGCATTCAGATTTCCAGATTTTCGATGGCGGGGGCTTGGAAAGGCCTACGGGTCGATTTCTTTTTGAAACGATGGCTGGAACGGGAGCTCACCTGAAAGATTTTGATGTGCCTCCAAAATGGGAACGGAACATTTAATTTGATTCAGCCGCAGGTCAAACCAGGACGATGCAGCCACAGGAGCAACACATGGGAAGTTTTTTTTATTGGTTTTGATGACGATTAGAACAGAGGTATGGCTCGAAGCGAGCTCCAGCACACAAATGCAGGAAAGCGACAGACAAATAAACACCACAAACAACAAAATCGTGCCCCTGGCTCAGTAAAGAAGATGGAAATCGAAAGTGTGCTCAATCCGATGATGAAAAGCCGTGACAGGGTTCACGCTGCAGGGAGATGAGTTTACGTAAAGCAGCAAAAAAAAATTTCGGTTTTGAGGAGTTCTGATCCCAAACGCATGTATTGAATCCCAAGCAAACTTTCCAGACACCCACCAAAGAAGATTCAAGACTAAAAACGCAGCGAAATCTCGATATAAGAAATATTGACAGCGAGGATTTTGTAAAATACCTGAGATGATGATACGCAGAGATTACCCGGTCACTGAAGATCAAACTGCAACCTCACCTATGACAGATATCCTGTGTCTTTCAAATGCTTGCAAGTTTTAAATCAGACTCCTTGATCTCTATTCTGGAACAGCGTTTCTTCCAAAATTTAGTTGAAACCCTTTAATCGGACTATGCTCCTTTCAGTGCACAGAATGCTGAAGCTACAGAAAACTGGGAGAAAGCTTATGATCCCAATAACAATTTAACTTTCCTGCCAACATTGTACCTGCAAGAAGATAGACAGAAACTCTGCAGATGATATGCAAAACCTAAAAATACAACCCCTCACAATTAACCTAGAAATCACAAAATTTTACAGCTCTAGAACAGCCAGATTCAACCATGATTGCAGTAATACTTTTGAAATATCAGAAAATTTGAACTTTACTGTGAAAATAAAGAAAAATCTCTCATGTAAAACAGAAAATGAACTTTAAATAATTAACCCAGGGCACAATCAGCTGGGCTCTGCACAGAACAGCCTGTGGGAGTCGGCTGGTTCAGCCCAGAACTTCCCCAAACGCCCACAAATACCCTTCACCTAAAGTTTTCCTGCACACCTCAAGCAAACATCAGCAAAGAGGGCAAGAAATGCTGCTGGATTTCAAGAAATAATGGAGATACCTGCCATTATTTCCAGAAAACCCTACAACTTTCAAGCCCTAGCACGTGAGCAAGATAACTGTACTCACAATGCTCTGAAAAATCAGCTATTTTAACTGCATGAAAACTGAAATATGCAGAAAAGCAAACACCTCACAGCAATCCCAGAGAGTAACACCAGCCAGTTTGAACCCCAAAGTCTTTTTATTAATCAGAAATCAGTTTACAAGAGAGCTTTCAGTACAGACTCACAGATCAGATAAAACTAGAAATGACCCCCTAAGACCCTACATAAAGGAAATGATCCCAACGGCTAGTTTTGGGTGATCCACAAAAATATTATTATTTTATTGCTTAGGGTTTTTGCTTTATGCTTTTTATTTTTTATTATTTTTTATTTTTTCAAATTTTTTATTTTTAATTTTTTATTTTTTATATATGAATTTATTATTTTTATTCATTAAAAAAAAATTTAAATTTATTTTAAAATGGATCATCAAACCCAGCCGTTGGAATCATCACCTAGCACCTAGGACCTAGGACTCATGAGGGGATTTACAACATTTTCAACCCTCAAGACACATTTCATCATGATTTTTTTACAATTTTTACAATTTACATCTCAAAGGGATGAATCCACTTTAACATAGACCCTCATAGACCACCCAGATCTGCGACACAACTATAATCTAGCAGAGTAACACGCTAGGATTCTCCTAAAGTCCTAATGACGAAATGCATCCCGGCTTTGGGGTCGGGTTTGAAGGAAAACTCTGCCGATCCATGGATCGGTGAGACTAAAAACCTCCCGGGACGCAGATTTTCATTAGCAAGTTAGGTCCACCTAGGCAACTTTACATACATGACTCTGATCTGCTTAGATTATTTACAATTCAAACGTGCAGACTGGGTTTACAACAAAAATGATCAAGCTGTCGATGACTGTAGGCTGGCACGGACATGTTGCTCAGGAGCTACCCTTCTCTGCCAACAGGAAGGAGGTGTACTGCATGGGTAGTTGACCAATAGTGGTCAACAGGCATTTCACGAGATTTTTTGAAAGTCCTGTCCTCCATGAACTTCACATCTCGTCGAACCACTACCTTCCTGCTCCCTAGAAGATAGATTTTGTATGCCTTACTGTTCTCGTTATATCCCACTAGATACCCTTTTTCCGCAGTTTGATCCAACTTTTTCCTCTTTTCCTTGGGTACGCGGTAATATGCTAAACTCCCAAATATCCTGAAATGACTGACTTTAGGCGTTTTCCCTATGAAAATTTTCTCTGGAGTAATCTTGCCCAATGCCCGATGAGGAGTCATGTTCTGAACATAGACTGTTGTGTTGCATGCTTCCGCCTATAGGAATTTTGGCATATCCTGATCATACATCATGGCCCTAGTTGCATCTACAATAGCCCTGTTCTTCCTTTCAGCTACTCCATTCTGCTCCAGATTGTAAGGAGCTGTCCACTCTCTTCGGATACCCTCCTTAACGCAAAAATCAGTGAAGTCCTTATCGACATACTCTCCACCATTATTTGAGTGCAAAACTTTTATTTTCTTCCCAGTCAAATTTTCCACCAGAGCCTTGAACTCTTTGAATCGACAGAAAACCTCGTCCTTGGTTTTCAAAAAATAAATCCAAGTTTTCCTTGAGTGGTCATCAATGAAGGTAAGGAAGTACTCGGCACCACTAAGAGCTTTAGTGGACATAGGTCTGCAAATATCTGAGTGTATCAATCCTAGTACACTCTTGGCCCTGTTTTTACTTCTAGGAAATGCTGCTTTGGCATACTTTCCTAGAGCACATCCTCTGCATACATCATCTCGTTCCGTACTAAGATCTGGAACTCCTGTTACAGTGCTCCTGAGAATTCTCAGAGCCCCATGGTGCAAATGTCCCATTCTTTTGTGCCATAGTTCATTCAAATCTTTGTCTCCATGACTGCCTATTAGTGCCATTGGTGATTCTAGTTGTAGTCTATACAACCTGTTACTTTTGATCCCGATCTGCACTTTCTTTTTCCAGCTCGGGTGTTTGATGTATACTTTCTCCTTGATGAAGAAGACATCATAGCCTTTGCCTTGAAGTTGCGACATGGAAAGTAAATTCATCCCCAATTCTGGTACATGTAGCACATTGGTAGCACAAAACCGCTCTCCTGATTTT
This sequence comes from Pinus tabuliformis, assembly GCA_031772625.1. Classification (NCBI taxonomy): domain Eukaryota; kingdom Viridiplantae; phylum Streptophyta; class Pinopsida; order Pinales; family Pinaceae; genus Pinus; species Pinus tabuliformis. The sequence goes on along the minus strand of CM062818.1, from coordinate 107,703,619 downwards.
GTTTGAAAAACTATGGTACCCCTCCCTATTAGAGTACACTTTGCCTTGTTCCCCATGGTGATCTGAAAGTTCATCTTCTCCGCCTGATAATTTGAAAAACATTCCTAGATTCCCGTCATATGCCAAGAGGATCCACTGTCTATATACCATACCTCTGATGATGCATAACTAGTCATACAAGCCACTTCTTCTAGCTTCGAAGCCAACATAGAGAAATCGAAATCACTTTCTCTTGTGCAATTCTCTGAAAATCTATGTGAGTATCCTGACGTAGATGCCTCTGCATCATGGTCTCGACCCATAATTGATTTTCCCTTCCTGTCTCTGATTACTTGCTCTGATACCATGTGAAAATTCTATCATTGCAACGACTAATTTACTTTACCTACTTATTTTCCAATAAGTTATTTATGAAATTCCTTCAATAAACATTAAAATAAAATTTGCTGCAGATATCACACCATAATACAAAAACAAACACATGCACAAGAATCAACACATCGACACAGATATTTTGGACAATAGTCCCCGGAAAAACCCAATGTGGGAAAACTGGTGCAGCAAGGGAGGATTTTATTATTCAACAATTCTTCAGTACAACAGGGTGCCAAACTGGCTTACCCAACAGAGAGAAAAATTCTCCAACACTTCTCCCAGTCTCAGTGTCAGCTTGGCTGACCTTTGCATAGCTCCCAGACACGCTGCGTCAGCCCCTGCTTCTATGCATCAACACTGGGCCTCTCTGCGTCACCCATGCAGGCCCTCCAGTGACTGCGTAGTCTGCCGCTGCCTCTGTGTCCGCATCTCCAACCTCTGCGTTGGTCTTCTGGTGTTGCTCCCAACTCTCCGTTCCGTACTTGTTGCCTTTTACTACTCTCCAGACCACTAGTTCGAATTTCTTAGCTAACCCTACTCCAAAAATCGAACTGACTGGTTTCCCTCAATGTGTTCTCTAACTGACCCTCAAGCCTCTTCTTATACTTTTCTCGTTGGTCCATCAACGGCCGAGATTAAATCTCTAATCAATGACTAAGATTAGATTTGGCTTGATCCATGACTTTTGGACCCTTCTAACCCAGTTTTATATTAATACCCATTAATATTTATTTTTCCTAAGTTTAGACTTAGGAACTCCATTAAAAATATTAGTTATTTTAATATCTCCCAAACTAGTTAGAATCTTTCCAAATCATTTCTGGGTCTTGGAGATCTCATGTGCTTTAGCCTCTCCACCAATTTTCATGGCTAGAACCAGTGTTGAAAATATCGGTATCGGCAAAATATCGGCGAGGGTCCAGAAAATATCTTATCGGCAATATCGGCGAAAATATCGGCAAAATATCGGCAAATATCGGCAAGCATAAAAAATAATTTTTTCAAATTTTTAAATATAGCCGATATTTTGCCGATATTTTCAAAATATCGCGATATTTTGCCGATATTTTGAAAATATCGCGATATTATCAAAACAGAAAATATCGCGATATTTTCTCGGCGATATATCGTTTTGCCGAAAATATCGCGATATTTTCGAATATCGCCGATATATCGCCGATATTATCAACAGTGGCTAGAACACATTCGATGCTACCCCAAATCAACAATTTGGAGTCTTCATTTGAGATGGCAAACTAGAGAGATCTCAGTCTCTTCATCAAGCCAACTCAAATCAAAGTACTCCTCCTCCACAACCCAATCGGACTCTAAATCAATAGTATCCAATAAAATTGGATTTATATCCAGTGAATGACAAATGGAAGGGAGAGAAGTGCTTATAAAGCATTTTATTGCCTCCAATTTCCCTTTTCCTCCACCTCATTTCCAAAAAAACAATAAACATAAAAAATAAAAATAAAAATAAAATTGCAATCTGAGGTTCGACGAGTCTTGTAGGGGTCCAATTTGGGTCTTATATGAGTACACGGGTTTAATATGAGTTTGGCCAAGTAAGGGTCTTAAGCACAGGTTCTATGCGAGTGACCTGGCTCATAATAGAACCCGTCAAGACCTGCAGGTACTCGCTGATCTTATGCGGGTGGTGCTTCACTGCTATAAATAGATATTGCCTCTTCTAATCCTTGTGGGCCCACTAGTTTGAACTTTTCCTTCCTCTTTCTTCATGTGGTGCAAATTCCTCCGTGGAGAGTTTGATTTTCTCCTTGGATGGCCCTTACAACCGACCAACTCTTTAATTTTATCATTTCTCCTATGTTGGCCACCTTTACTTCACCCAAAATTAATTTGTGCCTCCAATTATTTTCTCCCAAGTCAAACATCAATAATTTGTCAAAATTGCAAAATTGGGAATTCATCTTAGCAGAATTTATTTATTGGGGATATGACAACCCTCCCCTCCCAAATGTTCTTTGTCCTCAAGCAAATGTAGTGTTGGGTGCTACAAAATTTGTCTCCCTCCCATGTAGCATCCTCTTTTGGAAAGTCCTTCCATCTGACAAGGAACTCCTCCCTGTTGCCCAGTCACATAGTTTTGCAGGAAACCCTCTGACCATTTGTTCACTATCTTCGTCTGGCCATCCGTCCAGGGATGGTAACTCGTGTTAGGGGTAAGTTCGGAGCCCACAAGGCGGAATAGATCCTACCAGAATCCACCCATGAATCTATTTTCCCTGTCACTGACAAGAGTCTTAGGCAGCCTAATCACCTCCCTGAAAAACAACTTGGCCACTTGAGAAGCTGAGTATTTGGCTGGAATGGCGAAAATGTGGACAAACTTCGTCAACTTGGCAACCACCACATAAATGCAATCTCGCCTATGAACTGTTGGTTGCCTAGTGATCAATTCCATCGATATACTCTCCCATTTCCTCTCAAGAATAGGAAGAGGCTGCAAGAGTCCCACCGGATGAGTGCGCTCCCCCTTGTTCCTTTGGCAAATATCACACTCCCACACATGTCTCAGGGCATCCTCCTTAAGCCCCCGCTAAGTGAAGCGCTCCCTAATGGCCCTGTATGTTTTGAGGAATCCTTGGTGCCCCGGCAAAGGTGAGTCATGAGTTGCTCGCAGGATCTTCTCCCTCAACTGTGATCCCGACACTAGATAGATCTTGTCCTTGTAGTAGATGACCTCATCCATCACCCGGTACCTATCATCCCCATGAGTACCATCCAAGATCTCACATGCCTGCCAATTCTTGGAGTACTCCACCAATAGCTATGCCCTCTAATCCTGTGTGATATCCATCAATGAGAGTGTCGCGAGCCTTTGTGAGAGTGCATCAGCCACTACATTCTACTTTCCATTAACATACTCAATCTCAAAATCATATGCCTGGATCTTACTGACCCACTTTTACTGTCTCTCCTATAGGTTTTGCTTCTCCAAAAAGAACCAAAGACTATTGTGGTCAGTCTTCACCTTGAACTTGTTACCCACCAAATACTACCTGAACTTGGCCAACGCATGCATTACGGCCAACATCCCCTTGTTATAAATAGAGTAAAACCTCTCATGGTGTTTTATGGATAAATTCCTTCTACAAAGAGAAGCAATCTCCCTAGATCTAGTGGCTTGACTCGTAGTATTCTAGACACAAGGATTGATGAGGTCCCTATTTGTCTTCAGAGACACACTATAGGAGTGTCAACTCGGATTGGTCGATTGTTGTGCAAGGTTGCCCACGCGATTTTCTGTTACTGAGATTACCATAGGGATTAGAAACCTAGGAGCTTTTGAGCCACATTTTGTCTAGCATGTATTCAAATATTATAGGCCATGAGCCATATGTGTCTCAGACACAATTTTTGTGAAAACCAAAACACTATTTACACATCTCTCTATGGATGTTTTCTACTTATTCTACTATCTTGCACAATGTATGATGATGATTGATGTTTACATATGTCGCAAATGTCTGTCTAAAACATAATTAGCTAACGCATTTGTTAATGTATTTAGACTTCTTGGAACAAGTTGATATTTGATGTAATAAAAATGTCTCTCTAAGAGGTGAACTCTCAAGAACATGCGTAACATAGTTGTACTCCTTATTGAATAGACATTATTTAAATGTAACACCACGAGTTTTGAATCAAGTTTGACAACCAAATGGCGAATACCCCCGTGAAATGGCATCAGACAATAGTTCGATCACTGCGTTATACTCAGCACTATTATTAGTTGAGCGACCGATGCAAAGTCCTTGCAAACTCACTAACTCGGTATTAGGAGCATAGATTGCCCATGTTGCGGAGGAAAGGTTTCGGGTACTATGGCTAGCACCATCGGCATAACCAACATATGGTTGAGGGAACACAAACATCTATAATCCAGGATAAGCAAAAGCGGTAGAAAACTCTCAAGAAAACACATTGTAAACATACCAGAAAACCTATACAGTATGTATACAGTGACTATGTAGAAAAAATCTAAGCATAGTATTTTTTGAGGTACAACCCATTTTGGGGTTGTGCCAAGGGAATTTCATCAAAGTCTACAAGATCATAGGCCCCTTTTGCAAGTACACGTTTAACAATATATGGACCTAGCCACATTGGTTCGAGTTTCCCAGCTCCTAATTTATCGACTTCTTGGTCATACAAGAGAACCAAATCAACTTCGGAGAAGGCACAAGGTTTAACATTTTGGTCAAATTGTGCTTTGATACGTTTTTCGTGAGCCTAATTGGCCATTGCTGCATCACGTCGAGTCTCATCTAATCGAGCTAGGTGCAAAAAACATTCTTCTTCTGCGTAGGTAGCGGGAAGAAATTCAACAGCAAGTTTCAATGACGGAATTTCACATTCAATGGGTAGTATGGCTTCAAGACCATACACCAACTGGAATGGTGTTAATCCTTTCACGGATCGGACAAAGGTACAGTATGCCCACAAAGTTGAAAAAATAGTAGGCCGATTTGTTTTATGAATTCCTACCATGCATTGAAGCATTGTTTTCATAATCTTATTAATGGCTTCTACTTGACCGTTGACCATGGTTAGTAGGGAGTTGAGTTGTCATGTCATAAGCCCAATTTGGCAGTTAGTTCGGACATCATGTAATTATGAAAATTATTGCCATGGTTTGTGACTATAGCTTGTGGCACAGTAAATCTTGTGATAACGTGATTGAAGAGGGACAATGCAACACTTTTATCATTGTTGTCATATGTAGGCATTGCTTCGGCCCATTTAGTAAAATAATCTACGACAACTATTATGTAACCATGCCCCTCAGTCGACCGAGGGTTAAAGGTCATAAAGTCGATCCCCCATTTAGCAAAGGGTCCAACAGTGACAACCAGATGCAAAGGAGCAGGTGGAGCACGGGCCTTATGGTTATAAACCTGGCATGCGTGACACTTCTGGACTGCTAGGATATAATCTCTGAACATAGTTGGCCAAAAGTAACCAACACGTAAGATTTTTTGGGCCGTGGCATATCCAGACATATGTCTTCCACATGCTCCAGCATGACATTCATTTAAAGCTTTCTCGTCCTCCTCATGAGTGAGGCACCGTCGGAGAATCATATCAACACCACAGCGGTAAAGGGTATCGTCGATTATGATGTAATGGCGAGCCTAGTATCGAATGAGACGTTGATCTGAACTAGTAGTTTCAGGCCTGAAAGTTTGGGTCTGGAGATAAATGATGATATCTCCATACTAAGGATCAGACGAGTCGATTAGAAACAACGTTTCATCGGGGATAAAATCGTCAGTTGTTGATTCAGACTTAGAAAAAGGAAAGTCGCATATTAGTTTGGCAAAGACTAAGATTTCTTAGACTTGGCTTTAATGAATTCCAAATCAAACTCTTGAAGGATAACGATCCACTTCAAGTATTTTACCCCCCAGCATGGCTTAAGTAATAAATAGGGTGTTCGTCATCTAAGTTGTCTTCTTGAACCAATACCATAGTGATGGTGGTAACGACTTCAACAAGGTATAGGAAATAGTCTCGATGATAATCAGGGGGATACAACAATGATGCTCGAGCTAATACATCTTTCAAGGCATCAAAATCCTTTTGAGCAATATCATCCCAATGAAAGGGAACCCCTTTCTTCAATAAGTGAGTGAAACCTTTGGTAAGTTATGCGTAGTTAGGGACGGATCAACGTAGAAAGTTAGCCTTCCCTTGTAGGCATTGTAACTGAATAAGAGAAGAAGAAAATCAAGGATTCCCTGGACTTTTAATGGATCAATGAGGATCCCTTGCTTGGACACAACAAATCCTAGAAGTCAACCAGATTGAATACAGAAGACACATTTGTGTGGGTTTAATAATATGTTATAGTGTCAACATCGTAAGAATATTGCTCTAAGATGCATTAGATGGTCTTGACGACATTTAGAGTGAGCAGGCAAGTCATCAAGGTATGGTTGCACAATAAGCTTAATATCGTGAAAAACATAGTTCATTGCCCATTGGAAAGTTGCGCTTGCATTCTTAAGACCGAAAGGAAGTTTGCGATAAGCAAACGTACTCTATGGACAGATGAACACAGTCTTATGCTAGTCCGAAGGGAGTATGTTTATCTGATTGTAGTAAAAAAAATCCATTCATAAACTAGAAAATTTTAGTCTCGGCACAATCATCAACAATTTGGTCAATGAAAGGGGTTGGGTAGTTGTCTTTAGGACAAGCTCGATTAATATCTCAGTAGTCGTGACACACTTGGATCGTACCAAGTTTCTTCATTACGAGAATGATATTCGAGACCCAATCGTTAAAGGAACAGGATAAATGAAACTAGCACGCAAAAGTTTTTCAACTTTTCTTTCAATTGCAACAACTTTCTTAGGGTGGATCAAACGTAGACGTTGTCTAACTGGTTTAGCATCCGGATACGTTTTAATTTCGTGCACCACAATTTTTCGATCAATGCCTAGCATCTTTCATAGGTCCAAGCAAACACATTGTGGAATTTTTTAAACAAGGCCTTGTAAATCTTTATCTTGTTTGGAGAACAAGAGGCACCTATATGGACGTTTTCAACAATTTCGGGTTTGATCGAGATATTGAGGGGAATAGTTTCCTCAATACTCGCTAGATTTTTCTCAGAAGTCACCTCATGAATCGAGATGGGATTATGAGGTTTCTCAGTAATCTTGGGTGAGAAAAAGTCCTCAAAATTGTTTTCAAGGGTCTTAGGTTGAGGTAAGAAAGACACAATTTTTGTAAAACCAAAACACCATTTTCTAATCTATGGATGTTTTCTACTTATTCTACTATCTTGCACAATGTATGATGATGATTGTATGTTTACTTATGTTTGTCTAGAATATAATTAGCTAATGCATTTGTTAATGTATTTAGACTTCTTGGAACATGTTGATAATTGATGTAATCAAAATGTCTCTCTAAGAGGTGAACTCTCAAGAACATGTGTAACATAGTTGGACTCTTTACTGAATAAACGTTATTTAAATGTAGCACCACGAGTTGTGAATCAAGTCTGACAACCAAATAGCGAATACCACGTGAAATGGCATCAGGCAATAGTTTGATCACTGCGCCATACTCAACGATTTTAATAGTTGAGCAACTGATGCAAATTCCTTGCAAACTCACTAACTAGTCATTAGGAGCATAGATTGCCCATGCTGCGGAGGAAAGGTTTCAGGTACTACGTCTACGGCTAGCGCCATCAGCATAACCAACATATGGTTGAGGGAATGCCGACATCTGTAATCCAGGATAAGCAAAAGCAGTAGAAAACTCTCAAGAAAACACACTGTAAACACACCAGAAAACCTATACAGTATGTACACAATGACTGTACAAAAAATCTAAGCATAGTATTTTTTGAGGTACAACCCATTTCAGGGTTGCACTAAGGGAATTTCATCAAAGTCTACAAGCTCATAGGCCCCTTTCGCGAGTACACATTTAACAATATATCGACCTAACTGTTACCGCTCAAACCCTAGGAGGGGGGTCCTATAGGGCAAGTACTAGGTCAAGGGCAACAATGGAGCTATAACCCACTGTCACCTCAACTAAGGCTCCTTGCTCTTTACGGATTTTCACCAATCAGAGGAGACCTGGTATAATGAGGATCATGAAGATGAATGGATCAATAATAGGGTGAAAGGTGATCCTAGAAGCCTATTCAGAAGAAAGGCTCAAATGTATGGCTTACTTGCTTGGAAAGCAAGATGAAAGGCTCTCTAAGAAGGGTTTAGGGGAATTCCAAGGGCTAGGGTTTGAGTATATGACTTGTCAAGGAGATTCCTAGCCCCTAAAATCCTTGTGGAAACTTGGATTCCAAGTGGTCTTTGTGGATTGATCTTTAAAATGTTATGGGACTACACGAGGCCAAGTGGACCCTTAGGTCAAGGGGATGGAATTGATCAACCAAGGGTGTGTTTGACCTAATTGAGGGGGAGAAAGGGATTAAAGGAGAAATTTTCTTTGAATTTGATGCAATAATCCCAATGAGGTCACTAGCCAAGGGAAACCTAGGGCAAGAAACAGTCCTTGAGCTAGGGTTTGCAATATCTTGAAATCCCAATGTCAAATGTGCTTCAAATTTGGAGAGTCTCTACAGCAAACTTCAATGCAGTTGTGGACCAAAAATCGATGTATTTGTATGGCTAGATTGTGAGATAAGTGATGCCCTAGGTGACCTTTGTAGGCTAGGCCTAGAAGGAAAGAGAGAAGGCGATAAAAATATGCTATAAGGTGATCACCTATGGAGGACCAGTGCCTAATCCATTGGGGGAAATGGAGTCTAGGATATTTCAATGATTGGAATGGATTCACTTAGTCAAGGAGGCCTAAAAACAATTTCCCATGGCAATTAGAGCATGGACAATTGCTTCAATGTATTTGCACTTCAATATGCAATATGTGATGACTTATCAAGATAAAATTTCAACAAAATACCTCTAGAAACGTTCACTTATTCAAACATGGCCCATGACATGATGCAACGCTATAAAGAGACAAATTTCCACCAATTCACACAAGAAAAGTAGCAAATTTCAGCCTAGTATAGCGAAAATCCCCAACAACATGCATGTGACATAAAACGAATGACAAGATAGCATTAAAAATCACTTACATGTGAGAACAAGTATATCCAATCATCATCATATGCCAATATAGAAGCTCCAAGACAAAAATGAAGAGATCCAAACATCAAAATTCATCCATCCATCCAATTTCGTCCTCCAAGAACAACGAAAATCTCCCAAGAGATAATGATCCAATCTAAGTGATGATGATCCAAATGATTCATCTCACTTCTATTTATACACTTCCTAATGAATTCGATTTAGCTAATTAGGCTTAATTTAGCCCCTAGAATTAAAATAATGTGCATAATAACAACAACTTTTGGTGACAAGCCCACCAAATAGCTCCATAATACATGAGTAAGCCTCTCAAGAGGGTCGAATGATCAACTGAGTGAGTCATTGGACCTTTAAGGAGGCCTAATGAAGTCCAAAAAGGTGCCATAATGTAGGAATGGACTCCCATCATAGTGGACAAGGGGGGGCCCCTTATTCTCCAAGCAAAAAATTGTGGTGCTCCCAAGTGGGTGTGGGGGCACAAAGTCATCCTCATGGGTCTCCAAATGGATCAGAAATGCTTGTAGACCATCTGTAAGGGCTGGAATGATGACATATGCCTTGCCTTTGTAGCGGGGAACAATCCTCTGGACCTTGGAACATCTACCAAATGTATGGTACATCTGTGGAGCCAACTGGGCATGACAAACCGGGTGCATCATCCTCATCCAAAAAGGTGGAATAGGAGATATCTATGAACACTGTTGCAGATCCATGAAGTCATTTCGGTTATGGTGGAGGACCATGGCTCTCAACATTCACCCTACAAGTGCCTATGTGGCCCTCTAGGGGGGGCTAGGACCCCGTATAGGGAGACCAAGCCCCAAATGGGAATCTATCTATAATCCTACATAAGATCTAATGCGCCCCTTTTCCCTCCAATACAACAAATCATTAGAATAATCAAGTAAAAGAGCTTACAAGTCATGGAACCAGTGGGGCATTTCATGGTGGCATGCCCTTTATTAGTGGGCTTTAGCAAGTACAAGTGTCTCCAAGCTCAAAAAGGGGGTTAACCAAGAACCGTATAAGGTGGTTTCAACCTCTAAAGGGGGTGGCATGTCCATAGTATATCCTTTAAGAGCTAGGTGGCAAATGATATAATGAGGGGATGGAGTGGGGATCAAGGGAAACATCCAGGCCACCTGCCAAGATGCAAGGTTAGCTATAACAAGGAAGACCACACTTGGGTATATAAGTGTAGGAGGGAGAAAATTGTAGTACATGAGTTACCCTGGCCTTTGTTTTTCCACCCTTCTTCATATGTCTTTTTCCTTTATAGATTTTTCTTCATAACTGCTCGAGGCTCCAGAGGATGGAGAGCATGATGTGTAATATGTAGCAGTGGATACCCCTTTGAGGTGGGCCAGTTCATTTCCCACTAGAGGTTGGGATAATCATGGGTTCCTTAATGATAGAGGGGGTTCATCTAGGCCCAAATGAACCAGGGTGATAGCCATGGGTAAGGGATAGAGCTCATGTTTGGTTTTTTCCCACGTGCTAAATTTGTATGTCCCGGCCATCTTATGTTTGTTTTTTTTTTTTTTTCGCTGCATCAACCTCTAGGGCATCGTTCTAGGCCTGACCCAAGGTGTGGACAAGGGGAGGGGGAGGCTAACCCTATGTGGACACAGTGGACACATATGGACCGGACACATGGACCCAGATGGGAAAATAGATGAATCGGGCTAAAATGAGTGGAAGTAGAGTGATGTAGGTGGTACAGGAAGTGGGACCACGCAACCAAAATCGAGATTTCCTATGTAGTGCCAACACAAAAGATAAAAGGTCAGTAAAGGAGATCCCACGAGACTAGGATACAAGGGTAACCACGAAATCGAGAAATGGAGACAAGAATACAAGCCTAGCCCACTCTTTCCGCCGAATCGCCCCACCAATCCGTGCCCAAAAGTGCCCATGACAAGTAAGGAAAATTACTGAACTATACCAATGAGAAGTCATACTTTTGAGGTTGGAAGGCCCACCTTCAAACATACATTCATGACAAGTGGTTGAGGGACCACATGGGTGACTCAAGTGGCAGAGAAAATGGCACATCAAGCTATCCAGTGGCTACAAGGGGTCGTTGGCTGCCAGCTGAGAACCATCAAGGAGAAAAAAATTCTCCTATATACACTACCACAGGTGGTGGAACACTAACCACATTGGTTTGCATTTCCCAACTCCTAATTTATCGATTTCTTGGTCATACAAGAGAACCATATAACCTTTCGAGAAGGCACGAGGTTTAACATTTTGGGCAAATTGTGCTTTGATATGTTTTTTATGAGCCTCATTGGCTATTGTGGCATCACGTCAAGTCTCATCTAATCGAGCTAGGTGCAAAAAACGTTTTTCTTCTGCAGAGGTAGTGGGAAGAAGTTCAACAACAAGTTTCAACAATGGAATTTTACATTCAATGGGTAGAATGGTTTCCAGACCATACACCAACTAGAATGTTGTGGATCCGATCGTGGTTCAGATAGAGGTACGACATGCCCACAAAGCTGAAAAAAGATTAGTAGGCCAATTCATTTTATGAATCCCTACCATGTGTTGAAGCATTGTTTTCAATAACTTATTAATGGCTTCTACTTGACCGTTGGCCGTGGGTAGTAGGGAGTTGAGCTATCATGTCGTAAGCCCAACTTGGCAGTCAATTTGGACATCATGTAATTGCAAAAATGCTTGCCATGGTCTGTGACTATAGCTTATGGCACACCGAATCTTGCGATAACGTGATTGAAGAGGAAAAATGTAGCAGTTTTGTCATTGTTATCATATGTAGGCATCGCTTCAACCTATTTAGTAAAATAATCTACGGCAACGATTATGTAACCATGCCCCTCGTCCGACCGAGGGTCATAGGTCATGAAGTCGATGCCCCATTTGGCAAAGGGTCCAACAGCAAAAACTAGATGGAAAGGAGCAGGTGGAGCATGGGCCTTGCGGTTATAAATCTGGCATGCGTAACACTTTTGAACCGCTAAGATACAATCTCTGAACATAGTTAGCCAAAAGTAACCGGAACGTAATATTTTTTGGGTAGTAGCATATCCAAACATATGTCCGCCACATGCTCCTGCATGACACTCATTTGAAGCTTTCTCGACCTCCTCATGAGTGAGACACCCTTGGAAAATCATATCGACACCACAGTGATAAAGGGTATTGCCGATTATGATGTAATGGAAACCCTGGTATTGAATGCGACATCGATCTAAATGAGTAGTTTCAGACCAGAAAGTTCAGGTCTAGAGATAAATGATGATATCTCCATATCAAGGATCAGAGGAGTCGATCAGAAACAACGTTTCATCAGGGATAAAATCGTCAGTTGTTGATTCTGAATCAGAAGACAAAAAGTCGCATATCAATTTAGCAAAGACTAAGGATTTCTTAGACTTGGATTTAATGAGTTCCAAATCAAACTCTTGGAGGATAACAATCCACTTCGAGTATTTCCCCCCAACAATTGATGTGACGGGATGTAGGTCATAAGGTTGCAATCGGAAACCACAATAGTCTTGTGAAGCAGAATATAGTGGTGAAATCTCTAAACAGTTGTCAAAGCTAACTTTTCAACATGAGAGTACTTGGCTTCAGTATCAATAAAGTTATGGCTCATGTAATAAATAGGGTGTTCGTCATCTAAGTTATCTTCTTGAACCAATACCATAGTGATAGTGGTAACAGTTGCAGCAAGGTATAGGAAATAGTCTCAATGATAATCAAGGAGATACATTTGTTGAATTTTCTAAGTCTATTCGTTAGAAAATTAATCTGTATTCTGCTGGTTTATTTCTTCTACTTGTAAATTCTGAACAAGTTATCTAAAACATTTAAATACCGAAATAAACACAATACAGTCAAAACATGTACAGATCATCAGCTAAAAGAAAACAAACACACAAGTGACACCGTTATTTTTGAACAAATGTCCCAAGAAAAACCCAATGCAGGAAAACCGGTGCAGCTAATCTGAGGGTATATTATTATGCAGTATTTCCTTGAGCACAACTTGGTGCCTAACCAGCTCACCTGATAGAGAAAAATACACGGCAGCAATACGTCTCTATTCAAAAACAGGTATTCAAAAAACCTGTCCCACGAAACCCTCTCTGACGACTTTGAAGCTCAATGCTGACCCTTCTGGACTCTGTGGAGCCCCAAGACCCTTTGTGTCATCCCTCCAAGGCACTGTGCAGCCTCTGGGACCCTCTGCGTCACTCCCTCTGCCCTTTGCGTGGATGACGCAGTCCCTCTGGGCTCTACGTTGTCTCTGTTGGGCTCTGCATGGCCTGCTCTGGCTACTGCTCTTGCTCTCTACTTCTGCGCTGGTCTCATGGCACTGTCTCTGCCTCTCTGCCCAGTACTCATTGCCCCTCGTTGCTAATCACTGATTCACTTTTGTTTAGCAACCCCGCTCTAGCAAAATGAATGACTGATCACTCTGGTGTTCTCCAACTGACCCTCAAGCCTCTTCTTATACTTTTTCTCGTTGGTCCTTCAATGGCCGAGATTAAATCTCTAATCAACGGCTAAGATTAGATTTGACATGATCCATGAATTTTGGAACCTTATAACCCAGTTTTATATTAATATCCATTAATATTTTATTTTTCCTAAGTTTAGACTTAGGAACTCCATTAAAAATATTAATTATTTTAATATCTCCCAAACCGGGTACAATCTGTCTCAACCATTTCTGGGACTTGGAGATCTCATGTGCTTTAGCCTCTCCACCAATTTTCATGGCTAGAGCACATCCGATGCTACCCCAAATCAACACAATAATAATGCTTGAGCTAATACATCTTTCAGGTCATCAAAAGCCTTTTGAGCCATATTATCCCAATGAAAGGGAACCCCTTTCTTCAATAAGCAAGTGAAACCTTTGGTAAGTTTTGCTTAGCTAGGGATGAATCAACGTAGAAAGTTAGCCTTCCCTTATAGGCATTGTAATTGAATGAGAGAGGAAGGAGCAAGAAAATCAAGGATTGCCTGGACTTTCAGCGGATCAATGTGGACGCCTTGCTTGGACACAATGAATCTAGAAGCCGACCAGATTGAAAACAGAAGACACATTTGTGCGGGTTTAATCATATTTTATAGTGTCGACATCGTAAGAATATTGCTTTGAGATTCATCGGATGGTCTTAACGACATTTAGAGTGACCAGGAAAGTCATCAAGGTATGGTTGCACAATATGCTTAATATCGTGAAAAGCATAGTTCATTTCCCATTGGAACATTGCGCCTACATTCTTAAGACCGAAAGGAAGTTTGCGATAAGTGTCCCATGGATAGATGAACAAAGTCTTATGCTAGTCCAAATTGAGTATGTTTATCTGATGGTAACTAGAGAAGCCATCCATAAACGAGAAAAATTTCACTCTTGGCACAATCATCAACAATTTGATCGATGAAAGGGGTTGGGTAGTTTACTTTAGGACAAGCTCGGTTAATATTTTGGTAGTTGACACACACTCAAATCGTACCTTTTTTCTTCATTATGGGAATGATATTCGAGACCCAATCGGTTAAAGGAATAGGATAAATGAACCCAGCATGCAAAAGCTTTTCAACTTTTCTTTTAATTTTAACAACTTTCATAGGATGGATCGTACGTAAATGTTGTCTAACTGGTTTAGCATTCGGATATGTTTTAATTTCGTGCACCACAATATTTGGATGAATGCTTGGCATCTCTTCGTAGGTCCAAGCAAACACATTTTGGAATTCTTGAAACAGAGTCGTGTAAATCTTAATCTCGTCTGGAGAACAAGGGGCACTTATATGGACATTTTCAACAATTTCTGGTTTGACAGAGATATCAAGGGGAATAGATTCCTCAATATTCGCCAAATTTTTCGCAAAAGTCACCTCATAAATCGAGATGGGATTCTGAGGTTTCTCAATAATTTTGGGATTCTGAAGGTTTCTTATCTGACGTCATGATCTCCATGATAGTTTCGTCAGTGGGAAAGATGTCGTCAAAAGGGTCAAAGTGGGAAACTAAACCTGAATCAACCAAGTTTACTAAGTTATTGGTTTCAAAATTTGTTGAACAGGCCAAGTGAATAGCCTCATAAGATAATTGAACAGGACTGAGCGGCACATGGTCGCCAAATGAGTCGATATTGGAACTATCAAGTATTATCCAAGGATCATATGGAATAGTACTAGATGAAATCATGTTGATTGGAGCAACCGTAGTGGAAATTCCAGGGGCAGTGGGCGCAAAAGTTCCCATTAAAGATGATTCTTTTAATAATCCTACTCCAACGTTCTCAAAAGGGAGTGGGGTTTTGTAGAAAAGTGGTATGTTTCCAGTAGTCTTGGAATCAGTGGCAAAAAAGGCATGTTGATCAATGGAAACAATGCCCCTTGGTGAGGGAAAGAAATCATCCGAAAATAGGAGGAGACCATCGCTGCCATGGCATAAATCCTTGTGCAACCCAGTAAAAGGTTGCAATCTAACTATCCATCAATGACTTCTACCTCTACCAATACTGTCTTACCGGCTAATTCCACTGGTAAGGAATTTATAATTCCATAAGGTTTGAACCCTCTTTCGTTAAAGGCTTTAAGGGTGGTTGGTGATTGACTAAATGATGGAGAACCTAAAGCTTTGCAACACGAGAGTGAGATAATACAAGTAGAGACATTGTCATCCACTATCTTGGAGAACACATTTTTGCCTCTAAACACAACTTTAATCATGAATGCAAGTTGAGGTGGAAGTTTAGGCGTGTAATTCTCATGATTAAACACAATGAGGCCTAAATCCGAAGGATCTACTCCTCCAATGTTTGCTAACAAAGACTTCCTCTGAGAAGGACAATTCAACAATACTTTGAAAGTTGGCATAGCTGAAGGAGCCTGAGCCAAATCTTCAACTATTATAATTTTGGGTAGCTCTCGTGTGGGGGTTAAACGTTGATTTTCAAATAACCCCTTTGGGAGGAGGTTTAATCGTCAACTCAGCTACATGTTTCTCAATTTGGAGGGGACTAGAGGTGGGAGTAGAACTAGAAGGTTGATCGGTAGCCTTTCCATCACAAGGATTCAAGTTACCATAGTCCTTATTTCTGGTAGCCATTAAGACATCTTTCTGAGACATGTAACAATGTTTTTGGGAAGAGGAGGATGTGTCTTGTGTAACCATTTTCATCTCCTAGTTTGGGAAAGGGTTTGGCATCACGGTAGGTGCAGTGGATGCAACTTTCAAAAATTGATTGATTTTTGCTCAATGTGGACAATCCTTGGTGAAATGTTCTTCATCGCAGATAAGACAAGATAATACGGCTTGTGTTTCTCATCAAGACACTGACTGGTTTGTTTGTCCTATGGAGGGTTCTCCTTTTTATTCTTGCCTTTACCCTTCTTTTTACTTCCCGGTTGCTGAGATTTGCCTTTAGTAGATTGAACGACATTAATCTCGAAAGTAGTCACAGGAGAAGTAGGAGAGGGGCTTTGATTAGTCACAGTAGGAAGAAACTTCTGGTTGGATTGACCAGAGGGCCTACTCACTAACTGTTGACCGATGGAACCAATCACGTCATCAGCAGCGTGTGATTCCTTAGAGGGAGGAGGTGGAATAGTATGAGATGGTCACGTAGAATTAGGTATCTTGTCATAGAGCGTACCGGATTGGGTATAAATCAAATCCAAATATTGGGCATGCGCAATGACTTGCTCTTCAATAACAACTCTTCCCTTGGCAACATCTTCGGTTATGGAAGTTAGTAAGAATTTAATGAACCATTCTGCCAACAACTTATTGGGAATATAGGTTTTAACCAAACGACGATGACACCTCCATTCATGTATATGATCAGATATATGAGTAGAGTCTGCCTTTTTAAAGGAGGTCAAAAGTTTGGTACCAGTTTCATAGCAAATCAGTACCTGGAAATGAGTTAAAATGTTGTTGCTAATGTATTGAAGTTGTTCAATGAAGCTTCAGGCAATTCGACATACCATTTAGTTGTTGAAACAGTAAGAGTTCGCTAGAAAAGATGCAAATGATTAAGGTCATCATTTAAGGAGTTCGAGGAACGCCATAAATGATACATCATGACATGGTTTGACGGATCTTCTCCAAGGTTTCCATTAAACTTTGGAATATCACTCGACAATTTTGCAGGAATAGCCGACCACCAAGGAGAGTGTTGAATCAGATCATTGGTAAGTCGGGATAGATCTGGTAACTTTAGCATTTCGATAAAAGGCAACTGCCTATTAAAGTCTATTGGGGGTTGTTGGTAACCTTCTGGGTAAAGGTTAACTGCTGGTGGGGGATATCCATGATAAGATGGAATGGGTTGGGCCATTGACATTTGCATTCCACCATGATAAGGATTAGTTTGAAAAGCAGGATAGCCCATACCAAGTTGCCTAGTTCCAGGAAAACCTTGGTAAGATTGGAAAGGATAACATTGGAAATATTGACCTTGACAAGGTTGTTGTATAGTTGTCGTATGGCCAATAAGAATTTGAGGCATTCCTTGTAAAGGTTGTCGTGATGGAATTTGCATCATTCTTAGACCAAGCTGACTAGTTTGTACTTGTGGCATGCTTTAGGTTGGTTGACTTACTTGCACCTGTGGTATAGTCTAACCAAGTGGATTAAATGAAGCTTGTAATGGACCCTGGGCAGGTTGGCCAGACAGTATTTGAGAAATCCCCTGTACTGTTTGACTAGTTTGCACTTGAGATACAACCTAAACATGTTGACTTGTTTGAAATGTGACTTAAACAAGTTGGTTGATAGGAATCTGAGGTATAGATGTGACAGGTTGACAAGTAGGAATTTGAGGCATAGCCTGAGCAGGTTGACAGGTCAGAACTTGTGTTAAGACCTAACTAAGTTGACCAAAAACAGGAGGGGTAACGTTCCAAGGATTGGTAGCCATTCCTAGAAATGGGGCACCAGTGGGAAGAGGACTTGCATAAGGCGAAGCACCAACTTGTAACATCTGATCAGCGGGTGAGAACATTCCAATGACAGGTTGTCCCCCAACTGGAGGATAAGGAGTAAAAAGAGGCAACTACCCCCTAGCGGGAGGATATCCAGTATAAGATGAAGTGAGTTGTTGTGGATGTCCCAATCCATTGAGAAATGCACCATATTGTTATTCCAAAGAAGTTTGGGGTGCAACAAGTGGAACAGGGTGTTGAGTGCTAGGTAGAGATAAACCAGATAATATTCCAAAGGATAAAAGTAAATGAGAAGCCCATGGACTAGTCGATGCACCAAAAAAGGTTCCAGATAATGACTGGTATCCAAGTGGTACAGGTTGACCACCATATAGGTGAGTTTCTGGTGAAGTGGCGAACATAGAAGTTGTCGTAACTTCATTTGATTCATTCATAATGGCGGATATAGGTTGGGTGACTATAGCTAACTCTGTTGTGGTTAGACTTGCCAAAAGAGTACACGAGTGAGGGGAGTTCAAAAATGAATTATAACAAGGAACTTGTGGTCGATTATCAAGGGTAGGAAAAGGAACAACTTGATAAAGAGGAGCTCCTAAAATTCAAACACGAGTTTGAGGTTGAGAAGACTCTTCCTTAGTGATATCCTCGATACTCAATAAACCAGGTGGAAGTTGTTCTTCATTAGTACCTAAAGACAAAGGTTGTGTGTAATGTCCCTCCCTAAATTATTTTGGAACAAGATTAATCTCTACATATTGGGGCCAATTTTGGAGGAGATGGGGCCCAGTCGATTTTATTAGGAGGCTTAGACATTAGAAGTAAGTTATTTTGGTTTTGTTAATAGCACCTCGGGGGCAGCCACACAAGGAAAATACGCACTCCCTAGTTCAAATTGCATGAGAGGGAAAAGTCGATGGCTTAGTGAGGGACCCGCGAAGGAGGGAAAATGGAGGGGAAAAGGCTCCACGAAATCTATAAAAGGAAGGCAACACTCCTCATTTGATCATCTTTGCCATATCGAATTTCTTCTTAGTTGTTCGAGGTGCTTAGCCGAGTCACTTGCTATTTAGCAAGAGTTTTCCAAGCGGAGAACTCACCCTTTCTTCAAGGGACTTCCAGTGCCACCCTAGAGAGGTTCATCCATATTCTTTCGAAGGAGATTTTCAATGTGGTTTTCAACATTTGGATTTAGTGTCTCTAGGTGGTGTGTATTTCTAGAGGAGGTAGTGGGAGAAACCGAATTTTGATTTTGACGTTCTTCAGGGGAGATTTTTGCCGCGAGAAATTCCAGAAGGGAAGATCTGGTGTTTTGTTGCCATTTAGGTGAGTTTTTGGGCTGGAAGACAGAGCTATTATTCAGTGGGGATTTCACACTTCTTGGGCTAGTGCAGAAGGATGATATTGGGCACATATGGGAGATGGAGACTCAGCCATTTGGATTGATCCTTGTCGAGCGAGATAAGGGAAACATTAGTGGAGGTGATTGCTATTTTCCTAGAGTGTTTGAGGGGGATTCTGCTAGTGTATTGGCAGGTTGGGCGCTTCAGCAATTTTGGAGGCATAGGGCCTTTTGGGGGTCGATTTTGGGAGGTCCAAACCAGGCCAAACCATTTCTGGGTTTTGGTGGATTTTGATTGAGGAGCTTGAGGCTAATTTTGTAGAATTCTCTGAGCACTGTAGGTGGGGTTTCTAGCAGTTCCTTTCCAGCAAACAGTGCAGATTTATGGGCAGCACAGAGCTTCATTGGAGGGGGAGGAGCACTGCTTGTAATACATGCCCAAGAAGCACCTATAGGAGCGCTACCTGTAATATATGCCAAAACAGAGCTATCGGAGCCATACTTATAGACCATACATATATGCCAAAGAAGAGGAGCAAACGGAGCAAAGAGAGCCATGGAGGATGCAAATAGAGCCATCGGAGAAATGGAGGAAGCAGACAGGGCATATTACAGTATCGGAGCACATATCATATATATGCCACAAACTCATGTATCAGCAGCGAAAACATATATATACGTGCATTCACACTATTGAAGGCAGAAAGACTTGTATATATATGTATTTACCCATCGGCGGCAAAAACCATACATATATGCGTTTAACACTATCGAAGGCGCAAACAGGGTCAAAGCATATATATAGACAAATACACTATCGGAGGCGGAAGACTTGGCTGTATGGCAAATACACTATCGGAGGCGGAAAGCGGACTTGAAACTTTATGCACGGGAGCGTTGAGTCGTATCGAATCCGGCACATTTTATTATATCGCATTGGCACTTCAGGAGCGGGAGTTACAATGTGTCAAGCGGTCCATTGCAATCACCGATAGCGATTAGCGATGTCGCATCGGACCTCCACCAAGGGCAACCGCCGATTGCGATAAATATACACGCAGACCTGCCGCAACATTGTGCAATGGGTTAATAATGTATCGCATCCACCCATCGCAATGCTACATAGAGGGTTGTCTGTCGATTGTGATTATACTGCAGACTTGATACAGTATAGATGCGGGTATAAAATTTCTTGAAGTCCACCCTTTAGCCATTTTTGCCTGTTTTGCTCATATTTCCTATGTAATTGAATATTTGGCTTGTGTGGCGTTTGGAAGCAAAAATACACTACAGAATGCTCCCGATAGTTCAAGAGGCTGAACTAACGCCGATGGGATTGCGATTAGGATGTGGCAGGTCTGTTAAACGAAACAATCCATGTGTATGCCTGCTATCATGACAAAACAGGAGCGTTGTTACAGTTTTTGGAATATGTGTCCTCTGCATATGACTTAGTCCTCGCCATTTGAATCAACGTGTCTCAGGAGTGTTGGTGAAGCACGAAGAGACAGAGGAAACCATAGAGACCAAAGAGGAAGCCACAACGACCAAGGAGAGAAGCTGAAAGATCAAGAGAGTCAGAGGAAACGACAGCGACCGAGGAGGAAGCCAAAGAGGCAGTGGAAAGCGGAAACAAAGAGTCAGAGGCATCTGAAATACTTAAAAACAGAAAAGAAAGGTAAGATGGGGATTGATGCATGTATAATCAGTGAGAGAGGAAGCCGAAGAACAGGCAAGAGGCAGGAGAGGCCAGAGAAGCAAGAGAACAGGAGAAAAGCAGAAGCTCAGCAGGCTTGGGAGCAGAGAACTGCAGCAGAACAGTTTATATCAGGTTTGGGTTGGAGCCCAAGAGGTTGGAGCCTCAGAACTAAACAGGATTGAAATCCTTGGGAGTTGGTGCTCCTAAGTGCAGAACTATTGCAAGACAGAGTTGGTGCTCTGGAGGTTGGAGCCTCACTGAAGTCCAAGTTGGAGCTTGGCAACTAATTGCAACCAGTTATATATATATATATATATATATATATATATATATATATATATATATATATATATATGTATATGTATTGTATTTATTTCAATGCATTGTTTTGTGTTAATAAAAGCATTAATTCTAGCGATCTATTTCTGTGTTCCACATATATGTGTGTGTGTGTGTGTGTGTATGTGTGCTTTTGGTAACAACAAGAACAACAAAAAAAAAGAAATATTGATTCAACCCCCCCAGTGTTTCCAACAATTGGTATCAGAGCAGGCTTCTTCATATTAGCCTGACAGCTTGGAGTCATAGCCATGATGAGAAATCACGAAGCATCAGGAAGACCTCCTCTATTCGATGGCACTAATTTTGGTTTCTGGAAAAAGAGAATGACCTACTATTTGATGTCCCTTGGACCTGAAGTCTAGCATTTCGTTCAAAATGAGTACCAAATTCCTCCCACTCTTCCAACAGATCAAGACGAGAGGAAAGCCTACATTGCCAATGCAAAAGCTTTGAACTCCATCATTAGTGGAATCATTGATTCTGAATTTACAAAAGTAATGAATTGTAACTCTGCCAAAAAAATGTGGGATAAGCTAGTTGGCTTATACGATGGAGACTCAAATGTCAAGAAGGCAAAGCTCCAAACTCACAGAAGGCAATTTGAAAGTTTGAAGATGGAAGATGAAGAAGATATTGTAGCATACCTCCTCCGAGTAGCTGAAGTGGTCAACTCCCTTAAAGGATTGGACGAAAAGATTGAAGAAAATACCATTGTTCAAAAGGTATTAAGATCTCTTCCAAACAGATTTGACTCCAAAATAAGTGCCATAGAAGAAGCAAAGGATCTAGATACTCTCAAGATGGATGAACTCCATGGAATCCTCACTGCCTATGAGATGAGGAAAGGTGGCCCAAGCTCCAAAGATGCAACATTCAAGGCTTCAAAATCAAAGAAGGGGAAAGAAAGGAATGATTGTAGTGATGACTTCGATGTAGAATCCGAATTGGCTCAATTTGTACGAAAGTTGAAGAGAGGATCTAAGCTAAAAGGTAAGTACCCTCTTATCTGTTTCATATGTGGAAAAATAGGTCATTATGCTGCAAAATGTCCTTAGAAACATGATAGTGATGATGAAGGAAATTCTAAAAGAATGGCACACAAAAAGAAAGGATTCAATAAGAAGAACTTCTTCTCTAAGCAAGATGAGTCTGATGAGGATGAGTTTGTATTCATCAAAAAGAAATCAGATGAGGAAAGTGACCATGATGAAAGCCAAGAAACATTATTCATGGCTTTCACAAATGATGATGACCGAGGGCTATAAGGAAACGTAGATAAACTGTTAATAAGTGCCATTGAAGAAAATGAGAAACTCCGGAATAAAATCATTTCTCTCAAGGTAGAAAACGAGGAAACAAGAAGAAGAGAAGATCTCTTGGAAACAAAGCTAAAAGAAAAAGAAGAAACTTGCGAAGAATGTGAAGCTGAAATAGTATCTCTAAGGAAGGAATTGGAGCAAGTTAAAAAGGGTTGGAAAAGCTCTCAAATACTTGAGACTATCCTGAAAAGTCAATAACCTCAACATGACAAGTCTGGAATAGGTTTTAAAGGAGAATTTTCAAGCACTAAGAATAGTGCGAAAAGCTATGCCGATGCACTTTCTAGCAATCCATAAGAAAAAAAAGTTATGTCATCAAAAGCGCATCCCAAATCCAAAGAATGAAGAGAGAATTACTCCAAAGAAGAATGTGGATTCGAATCAAGGATACTATAGCAAATACAAACCAGTGTTCCACCAAAGGCCCATCTCAAATCCAAAGAATGAGGCGGGAGTAATTCCAAGGAAGGAAATCGACTCAAATTGTGGCTGCTACAACAGGTACAAAACTATCTTTCTTGGACACTGTTTTCACTGTAAAAACTTCGGTCATCAAGCCAAACATTGCATGGCTCGCAGAAGTGAAACACCAAAGCTAAAAGACCAAAGAATCAATTCATATACCCCCAAAAGGCAGGGACAAATCAAAACCTTCAACTCGTTTGATCCCTTGACCAAATTTGATCTGATTTGCTCATTATGCTACAATAATGGACACTTTGAACAAAACTGCCCACTCAAAGGAAGAAAAGCAAGTAGTGAGAAACCCAACATGGATAAATGCAGCCTATCTCTATATGCTCAAAATGATGAAAATCATTGGTTTGTGGATAGTGGGTGCTCCAGACACATGACAGGGGACAAAAGGAAGTTTGTCTCATTAAGCAAAAAGGAAGGAAATGTGTCCTTTGGAAATGGATCTGGCAGAATTGCGGGAAAAGGAACTGTTACTCTTATCAATGGAAAAGGAAAAGCTCAAGATGCTCTGCTAGTAGACGGGCTCAAACACAACCTCCTGAGTGTCAGCCAAATCTGTGATCAAGGACATAAGGTTGTCTTCAACACCAAAGACTGTGAAATAAGGAACTCTTCCTCAGGGGAACTTGTGGCAAAAGGGGTTAGAACACCAGACAACATTTACATTCTGAACAAGATTCAAGAAAATAAATGCTACCTGAGTCAGACAGATGAGAGTTGGTTGTGGCACAAGCGACTTGGACATACAAGCTTCGAAAATCTGATCAATATCAGCAAGATTAGAGTTGTACGAGACATCCCAAGGCTATTCAAACCAAATCAAGGAGTATGTGGTCCATGTCAACATGGAAAGCAAACCAGAACCAGCCACAAGACAAAGGAGCTCTCTACATCAAAGCCCTTGGAGATCATCCATGCTGATTTGTGTGGACCAACTAGAAATCAGGGACTCCAAGGAGAAAGGTACATTGTGTTATTTGTTGATGACTATACTAGAATGATGTGGATATATTCTATAAAATATAAATTTGAAACTTTTGAGTGTTTTAAGAATCTAAAAGCTCTTGTAGAAAATGAAAAAGACTCAAAAATTAAGTGCCTCAGAATAGACAGAGGGGGAGAATTCACATCAAAAGAGTTTAATGAGTTTTGTAATATTCATGGAATTAAAAGGGAATTCTCTGCTACCAAAACACCCCAGCAAAATGGGGTAGTTGAAAGAAGAAACAGGACAGTTAAAGAACTGGCAAGAACAATGTTATTAGCAGCAGACTTGCAGCCAAAATTCTGGAGAGAAGCAGTCGGGACAACTGTCTATACCCTAAATCGGACTCAATTAAGACCAAATTGTGAAAAAACTCCTTATGAATTATGGAAAGGAAGCCTTGCTTTAGTAAAGTACTTCAAGATCTTTGGAAGCAAGTGCTTCATAAAAATCAATGATGGCTCACCAGGAAAGTTTGACCTCGGGTTGATGAAGGGATATTCCTTGGATACTCTACACGGAGCAAAGCCTACAAGTGCTACAATTTTCGACTAAAGAAAATAGTGGAAAGCATTGATGTAAAGATTGATGAAGACCTTCCAGAAAAAGAAATTGAAGAACATGAAGATGATATTCTCATTGAAGAAGAAAAACCTAAAGAAGAATAAATAGATCAGGAAGAAGAAGAGGAAAAAGGACCACCTCACACCCCTTCAAAGATGAAGTTTCTCTAGAAATATCATCCAGAAGAGCAGATTATTGGCAATAGAGATGAAGGGATGCAAACCCGAAGAAGGACAATAATTACACCAAAGAGAAACGTTATTGCTCTTTTATCCATGACAGAACCAGAAACATTTGCACAAGCAAGGATCCTCATTGGGTAAAAGCCATGGAAGAAGAAATGTCCCAAATTGAGAAGAACGAGACATGGGAGCTGGTACCTCGTCCAAAGGACAAAAACATAATAGGAACCAAATGGGTGTTCAAAAATAAAATGAATGAAGAAGGACAGGTTATCAGAAACAAGGCAAGGCTTGTCTACAAAGGCTATTCACAAATTGAAGGAATTGACTTTGAAGAGACATTTGCACCAGTAGCTCGTATGGAAGCTATCAGGATGTTCTTGGCATTTGCTTGCTCAAAAAGATTCAAAATCTATCAAATGGGCGTAAATCAGCATTTCTAAATGGGGAACTCAAGGAAGAAGTCTACATGGAGCAGCCAGAAGGGTTTGATCTAACAGAAGGAAAGGACTTAGTCTGTAAGTTGAAAAAGGCTTTATATGGGTTGAAACAAGCTCCTAGAGCTTGGTATGCAAGATTGGATCACTATCTACAACAACAAGGCTTCAAAAAGGGAGTGGCTGGAAGTAATCTATACATAAAGACAGATGAAGGTAAGTTACTAGTTACTCTTGTTTATGTCGATGATCTGATTTTTGCTAGCAATAATGATGAAATGAGCCATGAATTTTCTCAAAACATATCAAAAGAGTTCAAGATGTCAATGATAGGAGAGCTATCTCACTTCCTTGGACTACAAGTATCTCAAGCCAAATATTTAAAAGACATGCTCAAAAGATATGGAATGGAGGACTGTGCACCCATGAGCACCTGATGATCACAAACTGCAAATTGAGCAAAGATGATGACTCCCCTCCAGTAGATGCAACTCATTATAGGTCAATAATTGGAGCCTTTTTATACTTAACAACTACAAGACCAGACATAATGCAGGTTGTAGGAATGGTGAGAAGATTTCAATCTGCTCCCAAACAATCCCATTTATTAGCTGTAAAAAGAATTCTCATATATCTGAAAGGAACTCCTGATTTTGGTCTTTGGTACCCTAAGAGCTCAACACTGTTGATTGGGCCGGAAGTGTAGATGATTGGAAAAGTACTATTGGAAATGCGTTCTTCCTAGGAGACTGTTTAGTATCCTGGCTCAGCAAAAAACAATCATCCATATCATTATCCACAGCCGAAGCCGAGTATATAGTTGCAACATACTGTTGTACTCAAATACTATGGATGAAGGAAGCTCTAAAGATGCCAACATAGGTACAGATCAACCGATTACCATCTATGTGACAACACAAGTGCTATCAGTCTCAACAAAAATCCAATGATGCACTCAAGGACCAAACACATACCAATCAAGTAGCATTTCCTTCGTGAGCAAGTAGTTGAACAAAACATCGTCCTGGAATATATCAGTACTAAGGAGCAGATAGCTGATATTTTCACAAATCCTCTTCCTCGAGAAGCATTCGAACATCTTTGTCAAAAGATGGGGGTTATCTCTTTAGCATCACTCAAGATCATTCACAAAGATGCTGCAGGACAGGGAGAGCAGTTCTACAGGGGGAGTCTGTATGCATTCCTTTGACATTGATGTCAAAGGCAGAGAGCAGAAGAATATTGCCATCAATAACAAAGGGGGAGATTGTTGACATAGCTTGTCATTGATGCCCATATGACCATATAAGAAGAACCAAGAGGAGCCATATCGGAGGAGCGCTGCTTGTAATACATGCCCAAGAAGCACCTACAGGAGCGCTACCTGTAATATATGCCAAAACAGAGCTATCAGAGCCATCTTTATAGACCATACATATATGCCAAAGAAGAGGAGCAAACGGAGCAAACAGAGCCATTGAAGAAATGGAAGAAGCAGACAGAGGTTTCGAGAGCAAACAGGGCATATTACACTATCGGGAGCACATATCATATATATGCCACAAACTCATGTATCGGTGGCAAAAACATATATATACGTGCATTCACACTATCGAAGGCAGAAAGACTTGTATATATATGTATTTACCCATCGCGGCAAAAACCATACATATATGCGTTTAACACTATCGGAGGCGCAAACGGAGGCCAAAGCATATATATAGGAAAATACACTATCGGAGGCGGAAGACTTGGCTGTATGGCAAATACACTATCGGAGGCGGAAAGCGGACTTGAAACTTTATGCACAGGAGCGTTGAGTCGTATCGGGTCCGGCACATAATATTATATCGCATCGGCACTTCGGGAGCAGGAGTTACAATGTGTCAAGCGGTCCATTGCGATCGCCGATAGCGATTAGCGATGTCGCATCGGACCTCTGCCAAGGGCAACCCCTGATTGCGATACATATACACGCGGACCCGCTGCAACATTGTGCTATGGGTTAATAATGTATCGCATCCGCCCATCGCAATGCTACACAGAGGGATGTTTGACTACAAGCGCCGATTGCGATTATAGTGCAGACCTAATACAATATAGATGCGGGTATAAAATTTCTTGAAGTTCGCCCTTCAGCGATTTTTGCCTGTTTTGCTCATATTTCCTGTGTAATTGAATGTTTGGCTTGCACAGCATTTGGAGGCAGAAATACACTACGGAATGCTCCTGATAGTTCAGGAGGTTGAACTAATGCCGATGGGATTGCAATCAGGACGTGGTAGGTCCGTTAAACGAAACAATCCTTGTGTATGCCTACTATCATGAGAAAACAAGAGCACTGTTGCAGTTTTTGGAATATGTGTCCTCTGTGTATGACTCGATCCTCGCCATTTGAATCAACATATCTCAGGAGTGCTGGTGAAGCACGAAGAGACAGAGGAAACCATAGAGACCAAAGAGGAAGCCACAGCGACCAAGGAGAGAAGTTGAAAGATCAAGAGAGTTAGAGGAAACGACAGCGACCGAGGAGGAAGCCAAAGAGGCGGTGGAAAGCGGAAACAAAGAGTGAGAGGCATTTGAAATACTTAAAAACAGAAAAGCAAGGTAAGATGGGGATTGATGCATGTATAATCAGTGAGAGAGGAAGCCGAAGAACAAGCAAGAGGCAGGAGAGGCCAGAGATGCAAGAGAACAGGAGAAACGCAGAAGCTCAGCAAGCTTGGGAGTAGAGAACTGCAACAGAACAGTTTATATCAGGTTTGGGTTGTGTTAGCGCTTGAATTTGGCCTCAGGCTGAAAAAGACAAAATCCAAGGCAACATCAAACCACTTAGCCTCGTAGCTAGCCCTACAGGGACAGGAGAGGGCTCTCTCCGGGTCTATCTCGGCAAAAGGTCTTCAAAGGGCGGAGATGACCAATAAAGAACACTGATTTTAGGCTAGTAAACTGATGGGGAAAATTTGATTTTAAATTTCTAGGGTTTTGGTGGAAAATTGAGCACAGCAATTTTGGGTGCGGGGATGAGACAGTTTTTGCAGAGGTCTTTTTGGGGCAAGGTAGGAGATTGTCTTGATGCCTTTGAATTAAGTGAATGGATAGAAATGACCGGTGAGGAGCTAAAGAGAGCAAGAAACTTTCGAGAATTCTCTTTAGACAGAGGAAAACATAGATATTAAGCAAACTTAAAGGCAGAGCATATAAATTATGAATTCTACATTAACACTTCATTTACTTAATGTGCAGAAAAGAGAAGTAGGAAAATGATACACATAACACACTTACAGGTACAGGAGAGAAGCACACCATCAACACAAATAACCACAGGAATCCCAAATAGTGCTGCAAAACCCTGGTCTTTCCTTTGCCAAAATTGCAGAGATACAAAGTATAAAACAGTCTAAGCTTATCCCTCAAGAGTCCAACCATGAAAATGACTAAGAAAGTACATAATATAGGCAAGCTAACACATTTCCTTGCCTCTAGGGGTCGAGCTCATCATCCTAGGAGCTGTTTCAACCAATTCTAAACTGAGCACTACAATCTAGGCAATCAAAACAACTTGCCTCTATAAGCTAGGAAACCAATTCATTCATTAATTTTTTACCAATTTATGAATGAATCTTCTAGAATAGGTAAAAAGTGTCATGTCAATCATGAAATTACATCAAGGGGGATGACAAATCCAACCAAAAAGTCAAAACTAGTCACTGCTGCGTTTTCCTGTGCTGAAGATGCAAAACTAGCCAATTTCCCCAACGCGTAGCGCGCCATTTCCCAAAGCGTAGCGCGCCTTTCAGGCCATTTTTGAGGCACTTCCTGGCATCCAAATGAGGCACAAGTGGGCTTGTTGGAAAGGTCTGGATGTCTACTCTCCAGCCCAAGTGGAATTTCTCAATTTGGTGGCCATTTGCCCCTCCAAAATTGCAATCTCCCAAGACTGCTTCCTGTGTGTCCAAAAAGTGGCAGAAGGTCATTTTTTGCTTGTTTTTTGACCTTTTGGGGGCTCAAATCTCCATGAAACTTCTTGGCAGTGGCTGAGCAAGTGTATTTTGCCATGACAAATCCAAAAATGCTGAGTTTTCCTGAAATGGACCTCCCCAACTTAAGGGTAGCACGCGGCGCGCTACGCGTTGAGGGCAAAAACCTGTGTTTGGCACAAAAAAGTCAAAATTGACCAAAATTGCTCAAAATTTCCTGAAATTTGAACTAGAGGTGTGTCATTGAGCACCATGCTCCCTCAAGGTGGCTTCAGCCAAAATTTGAAGCGGATCGGGCCTTTTCCTCCGTTTTAGTGCCTTGGCCAAGCGTGCTTTAAGTACCTTCATTTTTGCTTTGCATACATGCATGCGGGCCCAATAATGGTTCTTCATGTGGCGGAGCATGTCTTTGTCCCTGTTTGCCTTTGCTATCAACCTCTCTAAATGTGTGTTCACCTGAATGAGCATAGAGCTTTGCTCCTTAGGTGTCAAATCACCGGGTCTCTTGCGAGCCAAGTTCCGATCTTCTCGGATCCTCCGCAACTCATCAAGAGAGTGTTCATCCTCTAATTGCTTGTTGCGCTGCTCTAAATACGTAATTGTCCAGTTTGCCATCTCCAACTTTTGCTGCAACAAGTCATTTTCAGCCCTTAGTTGCTGGATGATCTCCTTTGACTCTAGGCTAGGAGAAATGATATCAAGGTCAACAACATCTATGCCTGGAACACCTGATGGCCCCTCATCAATCTTGGGCTGCTTGCCTCTCTCTTGTACCTGTGCTGCTGTCGAAAGCGAGGCCCCTTCCACCTGATGTGGAGATAACACTCGCTGTGCTGATGAAGAAGGCGAGACCCCTTCCACCTGATGTGGAGATAATACTCGCCGTGCAGATGCAAATAAGGCCCTGTGGCCTCT
This sequence comes from Pinus tabuliformis, assembly GCA_031772625.1. Taxonomy (NCBI): domain Eukaryota; kingdom Viridiplantae; phylum Streptophyta; class Pinopsida; order Pinales; family Pinaceae; genus Pinus; species Pinus tabuliformis. Next base: position 107,673,393 of record CM062818.1, on the reverse strand, counting down.
CTGATATGTAACATAAGGAGGAGTGCTGACATGCTCTGGCTCAGGAACATCAAACTGCTGTGAAGGCCCTCCCTCATCATGGACAACCTCGGGAGGTGGCTGTGGCACCGTGAAGAAGTCGCGAGAAATGAAATCCTCCCAAGCAATACCCTGCTGTGCCAACTGATGCATCACTATGATCTCGATCAGTGCATAATGATATATACTTTTGAGCTGCTGTGCGGGATTCTTCCTTTGCACTACGGGCACCATCTTCTCTATATTTCGGCACATGAAAAATGGAATGTTCATCATTCGTACCCGGGTGAAATGCATCAACAAACGGATATGGTACGTATATAAACATGAAAATCTGCCCTCACAAGTGAAATAACGCATGATGAGCCTCATCAAGGGTGCATACTCATCCCTTAAGAATCTGAAAGGAAAAACAGCAGTAAGGTGCCTCATGCATCCGGGTTTGATGTATGGTTGATAATGAAATTTGTCTAGCAGCTTGCGCTTGGTCCACTCTTCCCCAACATTCGGTATCCCGGTGGCTTGAGCAACCATTTCAGGTGATAAGGTGAAATCTACTCCTGCAAGGTTCACATGGCCATTGTGCAAATGTAGGAAAAACAGGCGGACCAACTCTCTATGGTGTTGAATTTGTGAGATCCTCTCACAATACCCAAAGCATGACTGATATCGAAAACATGAAATTGCAAGTGGACAAGCTTGCAAATGAGCCAATGAAGTGTGCTCCTCTCTGACATGCCGACCACCCTTACCACCCTTATGATGCCTCCTTGGCACTTCTACCTCTGGTGATGAATCACTGTCATAGCTCTGCTCATAATCTGACTTTGTTTCTGACATGGTTATGAAGGCAAGATGGCTGAAATATATTGCTGACTTGGCACCCAATTAACTGCTTTTTGACTTTTTCAAATGCTGTCACCAAGGGGACATAAATACAAGGGAACTTGTTAGGGATAGGGGAACATGTGGGACTAAGGGAGAATAAACACAAAGGAGGAATTTAGGGAAAACAAACATGGGAAATTACCAAATTATGGGATTTTAAAGTGAAGTAGGGTTTTAGGAATTAAATATGCTTTTAGGAATTTTAAAGAGGAGAATGATGAAATTTCAAGGGAAAATTTGAGGGAGAAAAGTGATGAAAATGAGGGAAAAAGGAATTTACAAAGGGCAACCTTGGACAGCAAGAGAAATGTAAAACCCTAGTGCCATTGAAACTTTAAATTTTCCATAACAAGAGAGGGTTTTGATTTGTCATTTACATAGCATTTGAACACATTAATTCTCTTTTTCATTGTGCAAAACCAAATTTAGGCATAGAGGAGAAGCCTACCTGCACTTTGCCTAAGAGAAAAGTCGTTTTGATGACTTGCTGGCAGGTTTTTGAGCTGAATCCCCAACGCGTAGCGCACCCTGCCCAACGCGTAGCGCGCCTCTGACGCGTAGCGCACTTGTAAATTAACACTGGAAAAGTCTGCCTGACGCGTAGCGCGCCCCTGACGCGTAGCGCGCCTCTCCTGACGCGTAGCGCGCCCCTGAAACTGCTCGACTTGCTCAAGAACTCCTAAAATCGCCTTTGCAAGGTTACACTTAGCTTGTAAATGGCAAATGAGTTGTAAATGAGGAGTGATATGCTTTTATAGTTTTCCTTTTGATTTTTACTTGCCCAAAACCCACTTTGTAATGTTTTGAGTGTTGACACTTTTTGAATTAATTGGCTCTGACCTTTGATTTCTTTTCTTTGAAAAATTGGTTGAAATGATGCTTTCTTCTGAAAAATTTTGCAGGGATAGCTTCTAGGATGCTCTGGCAAAGGAGACCAAGGCTGCACTTCGACATTTGAAGAATTTGAAATTTTGAGAATTTTTACAAAAATGAGATAATGACCTTTGTTTTCAAAAACAGAGTTTTTGAGAACAAAGTGAAAATTTAGCTGTACAATGATGGGAATCTTTGAAAAAATATTTAAGGAAGAACATCCCTCTGGCCTGCTGGTCCTTTATGACCTCTCAAGACAAAAATGGACTCAACCCTAGACCTAAGACCTTAAAACTTAAAGCAAGATGAATGACCCTTTAAGGACTTTATTTACTTGAACAAACCTGAACCAGCAGTGCCAAACAAGAGGGGAATAAAGACACAAACCCCCTCCACCAGGATTATAGCATGCCTAACGGAATGCAACATGATCACACTGATGGGACTCCTAATCATGAAATGCAAAGAGCTTTAATCTCCGGTGGAGGGCTACTAGACCGACTCTAACAGGTTGGAGCCCAAGAGGTTGGAGCCTCGGAATTGAACAGGCTTGAAATCCTTGGGAGTTGGTGCTCCTAGGTGCAGAACTATTGCAAGACAGAGTTGGTGCTTTGGAGGTTGGAACCTCACTGAAGTCCAAGTTGGAGCTTGGCAAGTAATTGCAACCAGTTATATATATATTGTATTTATTTCATTGCATTGTTTTGTGTTAATAAAAGCATTAATTCCAGCTATCTATTTCTCTGTTCCATATATATATATATATGTGTGTGTGCTTTTGGTAACAACAAGAACAACATCAAAAAAGGAAATACTGATTCACCCCCCCCTCATTATTTCCAACAGGGGCATGCCAATATGACCTCCTATGAGGACTTCACACAAAGAGTAGCGGAGCATTTTGATTGGAGGGATTCGAAGGCTCACTTCAGGGAGTTGACCTAGCTTAGGCAGACAGGACATCCAGAGCATTATATTTTAGAGTTCTTGAGGATGTCAGCCATGGTGCTAGATTTGTCAGATGCTAGGCAAGTATACACATTTGTAGAGGGGTTGACGAAGCCACTGCAGGGACTGGTGAAGTCACACAGGCCTTCTACTCTACTAGAGGCAATGACTTGTACAAGAGACTTGCAGGGGGCCATCCCCAAGACTCAGGCACCCTTTCCACCATGCACTCCGTACCCTCAGAAGGGAAATGACACTAGAGCACCCCCAACACAGCGAGCAGCCCAAGGGCGAGGACAGCTAGACGATGAGACCAGGAGAGACCTCAAGAGGAGGAAGTCGTCTTTTACATGTTGGGAGCCATCGGTGCACAGCAGGCAAAGCCCATTACATCAAGGTCTTCTCGAACATCGATCAGGAAGATGAGGTGGAGTTGGAGCTTGGTGGGGGAGACAACGAGAATCCAGCAGAGAGGGGACCACCACCACCACCACATGGGGGAGCACCTTTTGCACCCTCTGGAGGAGTCCTAGCTTCTTTGTGTGGGGTTCCCAAATTTTTGACCGTGAGGATTAGAGGCACAGTACAAGGGCAGAGTGTTTTAGTCTTAATAGACAGTGGGGCCACCCACAATTTTATTGATGCTCAAATGGTCCAGAGGAGAGGCATCACCACTGTAGAGTTTGAGGGGTTTTCAGTTCTGGTACCAGGAGACAGAACTATGCAGTGCACTCGATATGTTCCCGCTTTGACAGTGACCATGGGGAACTATTCGATGACAGACCATTTCTTCGTGGTGGATGTACCAAACACCAATGTGGTGATGGGTGTCCAATGGTTGTATTCCCTTGGTCGAGTTACCACCGATTGGAGGAAACTAGAGATGGAGTTTACCGGGCCGGATGGTAAGCTAGTGGTTCTTCGGGGCATGCATTCATATCCTCCACAGACAGTTTCGGCCCACAGGATGGAGGTCGATTTGAGGCATGGGGACATAGCATGGGCAGTAGAGCTGAGGATTTCAGAGGCTGGGGGATGGACCAAGCCACCACATCCAGACATACAGGCGATACTAGATAGATATCCGATAGTTTTTGGAGATATACCACCAGGACAACCACCTGACAGAGGGTTTGAGAACACTGTAGAGTTGGATCTTGGTGTGCAGGCAGTCATTACTACACCCTATAGGCATCCCAAAGCCTATAAGGATGAGATTGAGAGGGCCATCAGGGAGATATTGGCGTTGGGCCACATCAGACCGAGTTCTAGTCCATTCACTTCTTCAGTCGTGCTAGTGAAGAAGAAGGATGCGACTCTATGCATGTGCATTGACTATAGGGCAATCAACAAGAAGACATTAAAGAACCTTTATCCTATTCCGCATATTGATGAGTTCATGGATGAGCTTAGAGGAGCCAAATACTTCTCTAAGATAGATTTGCGGTCTGGGTATCATCAGATTCGGGTGAGGGAGCAGGATATTCCGAAGACAACTTTTAGATGTCATTATGGGCATTTCGAGTTCTTGGTCATGCTTTTTGGGTTGACCAACGCACCTACCAACTTTCAGTCATGCGTGAACCATGTGTTCAAAGATCAACTGAGGAGATTTGTACAACTATTATTTGATGATATCTTGATCTACAGAAGGATGTGACAGGAGCACTTGCAGCATCTAGAGGTGGTGTTGCGTATCTTGGAGGAGCAACAATTCTATGCCAAGATGTCCAAGTGCGAGTTTGGGTTGACAGAGATGCTCTACTTGGGACACATCATAGGCGTAGATGGGGTCAAGGTGCATGAGGAGAAGATCAGGGCCATTCGGGATTAGCCAATGCCTAGAGATGTCACAACGCTGAGAGGATTCTTGGGCATCTATACTTATTACCCGGAAGCTCATTAAGGGCTTCTCATAGTTGGAAGCACCCCTTACTAATCTGACTAAGAAGGGAGCTTTTGCATGGATAGATGGAGCTCATACAACATTCGATTGCCTCAAGAAGGTGATGAGTTGTTGCCTAGTATTAGCACTCCTGGATTTCACACAGCCCTTCACGTTGGAGTGCAATGCCTTGGGTGAGGGGATTAGGGCAGTCTTGTCCCAAGTTGGGCACCCCATTGCTTTCGAGAGCCAGAAGCTCCTACCACATGAGAGGTCGTATTCCATATACGACAAGGAGATGTTGGCCATAATGCATGCATTGGCCAAGTTTAGACAGTACTTGGTGGGTAACCGGTTTCGGGTGAAGACAGATCACAACAGTCTTCGCCACTTCATGGGGCAATAGGGCCTCAATGATAGACAGCAGAGATGGGTCAGCAAGGTGCAGGCCTACGATTTTGATATTGAGTATGTGCAGGGGAAGCACAATGTGGTAGTCGATGCACTATCCAGGAGACCCGCAGGACTTTCACTCATGAGCATCTGCCATGACTAGAAGGCACAGCTATTAGTGGAGTACTCTAAGGATCGTCGGGCATGCGAGATCTTGGAGGGCAATTATGCAGATGAGCATTACAAGGTGATGGATGAGGTTATATACTACAAGGGGCGCATATTTTTGGTTTCGGGGTCACAATTGAGGGAGTGTATCCTTCGTGTAGCTCATGATTCCCCTTTGTCTGGGCACCAAGGATTCAGGAAGACCTACATGGCAGTGAGAGAGTGCTTCACCTGGAAGGGCCTCAAGGGGGACGTATTGAGATATGTGCAAGAGTGTGAGGCTTGTCAGAGGAACAAGGGGGAGTTGACCCATCCAGCAGGATTGTTGCAGCCTCTCCCCATTCCTGAGGGGAAATGGGAGAGTATCTCTATGGACTTCATCACGGGGCTTCCCTCGGTGCAGGGGAAGGATTGCATTTTTGTGGTAGTCGACCAGTTGACCAAGTTTGCACATTTCTTTGCCATTCTGACACGGTATTCAGCTTCATAGGTGGCAGAGTTGTTCTTTAGGGAGGTCTTCCGCCTGCACGGACTCCCTAAGACTATAGTCAGTGATCGAGACAGCCAATTTATGGGGGGATTTTGGCAGGAGCTTTTCAGGCTAGTAGGCACCGAGCTCACCCCGAGCACCAGTTACCATCCACAGATCGACGACCAAATAGAGAGGGTGAACAAATGGCTAGAGGGTTATCTCAGGAACTATGTGACAGGGCAACAAAGGGCTTGGATTCAATGGCTACACTTGGGAGAGTACTGTTACAACACTACACATCATATGTCCATTGGTATGACTCCTTTCCATGCTCTATATGGTTATGATGCTTTATCTTTTGCTGACATTGTTTTTGGAGACAGTCGGGCCCCAAAGGCCAAAGATTGGATCCTAGAGAGCCAAGATATCCTCAAGACTTCTAAGGATAATTTGCAAATAGCTCAGAATCAGCAAAAGATATATGCTGACAGGCATCAGATTGAGAGGCATTTTGACAAAGGGGACTTGGTGTACCTTCGATTGCAACCATACCGACAGTCCACTCTGAAACAGAAGGGGGTCGAAAAGTTGCAACCACGATTTTTTGGGCCCTACAAGGTGATTAGGAGGGTTGGAGAGGTAGCTTATGAGTTGGAGCTACTGCCGGGGAGCAAGATCCATAATATTTTCCATGTTTCATGCCTCAAGAGGGTGTTGGGGCAACAGGTTACAACAGCTATGGAGTTGCCTCCACTTGATGATGAGGGGCATCTGGTTTTGGAACTGGAAGCCATCTTGGAGACCAGGGAAAGGAAGCTCAAAAGCAGGATAATTAGAGAATATTTGACGCATTGGAAGAACTAACTGGATGAGGATGCTACTTGGGAGGGTGAGCATATACTTGAGCATCCAGCACTGAAGTTGCTTGGGGAAAAGCAACATTTCGGAGGGGCGGACTGTAACGCCCCTTCCTAAATTATTTTGGAATAGGATTAATCTCTACATATTGGGGCCAATTTTGGAGGAGATGGGGCCCAATCGATTTTATTAGGAGGCTTAGACATTAGAAGTAAGTTATTTTGGTTTTGTTAGTAGTATGTGGGGGCCACCCACACAACGAAAATACACACTCCCTAGATTGAATTGCATGAGAGGGGAAACTCAATGTCTTAGTGAGGGACCCACGAAGGAGGGAAAATGGAGGGAAAAAGGCTCCACGAAATCTATAAAAGTAAGGAAGCACTCCTCATTTGATCATCTTTGGCATATCGAATTTCTTCTTAGTTGCTCAAGCTGCTTAGCCGAGTCACTTATTGTTTAGCAAGAGTTTTCCAAGCAGAGAACTCACCCTTTCTTCGGGGGACTTCGAGTGCCACCCTAGAGAGGTTCATCCATATTCTTTCGAAGGAGATTTTCAGTGTGGTTTCCAGCATTTGGATTCAGTGTCTCCAGGTGGTGCGTATTTCTGGAGGATGCAGTGGGAGAAACCGAGTTGTGATTTTGACATTCTTCAAGGGAGCTTTTGTTGGGAGAAATTCCGGAAGGGAAGCTCTAGTGTTCTGCTACCAGTTGGGTGAGTTTTTGGGCTAGAAGAGAGAGCTATTATTCAGTGGGGATTTCGCACTTCTTGGGCTAGTGCAGAAGGAGGATATTAGGCACACGTGGGAGGTGGAAACTCAACCATTGGGGCTAATCCTTCTCGGGAGAGATAAGGGAAACATTAGTGGAGGTGATTGTTATTTTACCGAAGTGTTTGAGGGGGATTCTGCTGGTGTATTGGCAAGTTGGGTGCTCCAACAGTTTTGGAGTCGTAGGGCCTTTTGGGGGTCGATTTTGGGAGATCCAAACCGGGCCAAACCATTTCTACATTTTGGCAAGTTTTGGTTGAGGAGCTTGAGGTTAATTTTGCAGAATTTTCTGAGCACTGGAGGTGGGGTTTCTAATAGTTCCTTTCCAACAGATAGTGCAGATTTCTGGGCAGCGCAAAGCATCATTGGAGCAGTTGTTATTAGCGTATGGGCTTATTGTTTTATACAGTGTTGCAAAAATCGCAATTCGCGATTTTTTCAAAAAATCGTGATTTTTTTACTCAGCCGATATTATCGCCAGATTTTTACAAAGTTTTTTTTCGAAAAAATTGCGATTTTCTCCAAAAAAGCGTGATTCGAACATAAAAAATCACGACCCTCAAGGACAACGCATTTTATAAGCAAATTGATGAGTTTATTTCTCATTTTTAGCAGATAGCGGACTTGTTTGAGAGCTGAGGAGAGGAAGGCGTCTACTAGGGTAGAGGAGGAGAAAAAGGGGAGATTTTAGCATCCCAAGCAAGAGAACTTCATGTTTGGACCAAATTTATTTGGCAAATCGTGGTTTCCAGGTATGGCGCTAAATTTGGCCATTTTGTTTTGGTTTTTTTCTTGTTTTTGCTTGGGTTTATATAACCCATTGATTATAAATGATTTTTGAATGGATTTGATGGTGTTTTTTTCCATTTTTGTTGCATAGAGTGGAGAGGGTTCATTTTGGTCAAAAATGCAAAAACTTGATTGTTAGATTTATTAGTTTAATTTTTTCTTGTGCTCTATTTTTTTACATCATTTTTTATTGGGTTTGAATGTGCATTTTTTCTATTATTATTAGATTGAGTTGAGGCTTTTTTTTTTGTTTGTTAAAAATTCAATGTGTTGTGTCATGTATGTAATTTTTATTTTTATTTTTTTAACTTGCAATTCTTATTGTGCCATAGGTTCAACTTCAAACTTCATCTTACATTAAAACTCAAGAGTTCAACCAAGTTACAAACATGCTAAGAAAATTGGACTCTCTGTGGGAATTTGGTGAATCTGATGGAGGGTTTGATAGAATAAACTGGTCTTGCAATTTGTTTGGGCAGCATATGTCAGGGGGGGTTTATAGATTGAAGTATCACCTTGCACAAATTCCCAGACGTGATGTAGGGCCTTGCATCGATACAAATGCGGAAATCATCTGAAGAGCCATGAGATCATTTGAAGAATTAGAGCAAAACAAAGTGACCAAAGTAGACCTGAAGAAGCACTGGCAGGGAGTGTGTTAGAATGTGAATATGGAAGTAGCAATGGTTCTACTTCAGCATCAATGTCTACAACCAACCCTGTAGCTACCTCATCATTTTTTGTTCATAGAACCACGGCTGGTTCACAACCATCTATCACTTCAATGCTTCAAAAAAAGGAGAAAGAACAAGTTGACAAGTTGCTGGGAAAGTTTCTCCTTTGGAGTGATATTCCTTTCAGCATTGCAAGGAATAATCCATATATCCAACTTGTTGTTGATGCTATTGCAATTGTTGGCCCAGGGTACAAAATCCCTTCTTATGATGATTTTAGAGGCCGCATTCTTCAAGATGAAAAGGTTGACTGCACCAAAATATCAGAGGAGTTTAGGGCATCATGGGCACAAACATGATGCACTAAGATGTTAGATGGTTGGACCAACCAAAAGGGGAGAACCCTTATAAACTTCTTGGTTAATTGTCCCAAGGGGACAATGTTTATGAAATCTGTTGATGCATCTTCACATATCAAAGATGCAAAATTATTATGTGATTTGTTGGATGTGTTTATTTTGGAGGTGGGTGCAGAACATGTTGTCCAAGTCATAACGGACAATGCTGCAAATTATGTTGTTGCTGGCAAGATGCTTATGGAGAGGCATCCTACTTTATTTTGGACACCTTGTGCTGCACATTGTATTGATTTGATGTTGGAGGACATAGGAATGATTTCCTTTGCCAAAGATATTGTTGACCCATCAAAAAGCATTACAAAATTTATATATAATCATGTATCTGTGCTTAGCTTGATGAGAAAATTCACCAACAACAAGGAGTTGATGTGCCCCGTCATTACACGGTTTGCCACTAGTTTCATATCTCTTCAATCCTTCTTGAATTCTATGTGGGATGTGAAGAGAATGTTTCTTTCAGATGAGTGGCGTGCTTTGACATTTAGCCGCAATCAGAGGGAGAGGCCATATGCAGATTAGTTTCTTACCAGGAAAACTTCTGGGCGGGAGTGCAGGAGGTGTGCAACATTACTAAACCTTTGGTAAGGTTCTTCGATTAGTTGATGGTGAGAAGCCCGCAATGGGCTATTTGTATGAGACCATGGACAGGGCCAAAGAATCCATTCGGGCCTACTATAATGATAAGGGAGATGAGGGGTTTCAGAACAACTCCTATGGGAAGCGATTGATGAACGATGGAACAACACACTCCATCGTTCCATTCATGCTGCAGGGATCTACTTGAACCCCGCATTTTATTACCCATGTGGGTTCTTATCTGATGCTGAGATCATGATTGGATTCTTAACCTGTGTTCAAAGGATGGTGCGATCTCCAACAGAACGGCAGAAATCTCCAAAGAAATGGAGATATACAGGATGGCAGGTGGCACATTTAGCTTTGAGATGGTTGTGGTTGATAGGAAGACTAAAGTGCGAGTTATTTTTTAGTTTGTTTCAAATTTCATTCTCTTCAAGTTCATAACTTCATACTTCGCTTCAACTTTCAAATTTCATTTTTTTCTTATGTTTATCTTATTTGTAATTTTGTTGTAGATGTATGGTGGATTCGCTATGGTACTAGAGTACTCCATCTACGAAAGCTTACCATTCGAATCCTCAGCCAAACATGTGGATCCTCAGGATGCGAGCGCAATTGGAGTGTATTTGAAAAAATACACAACAAGAAACGAAACAGGTTAAACTTAAAACTTAAAATATTCCAAATTTCCAATTAATTTTTTTGAATTCATTAAAAAATATTTTTTTTATAATTATTATTTTATGATCTTTGTACAAGTTGAAGTCCCAGCGACTTAATGACATGGTCTACGTCTACTACAATCTTCGATTGTGGGTGAAAAAACTTGAGAGGATACCTGAGATGGAGGCCATCTCATTGGATGGGATTGACATCGTTGTTGCATGGAGGGTTGAGGTCGAGAGACCTCTCATGGAGTCTGCCGATGATTGGTTAGGGCAGGAGGTAGTGGAAGACGTAGAGGGGGAGGAGGAGGAGGAGGAGAAATAGAAGGAGGAGGTGACAACACCTACCCAGGCTACCCCTGCCACCAGTAGAGGATGTGGTCTACCTCATGTAGCTCCTAGTTCTTCAGCTTCTACAGCACAGCAGGGTCCACTGCCAACTCCACCGCATCTACATCTAGAGGGAAAGGGAAAGCTATTGCATTTTCTCACAAGAGGGGCAGAGGAAATGAGTAGTATTAGTTATTTGGTTCATTTCATTGTATATGACATTATGACTCATGATATGAGATACATTATTATATTTTTTGTCGATATTTTGAGGCTGAGTTGGGACTCAGGAGTCAGGACTTGCTATTCAGGACATGATTCATTGTTATGTGTGATGTAGCACTAGAAATTATATTACACATCTTATACATTAATTATTTTATCATATTTATGTGTCAATGTATTTATTTTATGTTGTAGATGCTTTAAATATTAAAAATTTGAAAAAAAAAATGAATATTTTTGTATTTTACGATTATTCCCGATTTTTACTATTTTCCCGATTTTTTCCCCGCGCTGATTTAATCTCGATTGCAATTTTCGCAACATTGGTTTTATCACCTGGGCTTTGTCACGCTTGCCATTGAGGCAAACCTAGGTGCACTCTATAGGAATTTACAGGGTAAGTTCCTCAGAAAGAATACCAAAAGGACACCGCTCACAACCAGATCTCAAATCAATACACCAGTATTTTTGACGTGGTTAAAACCCTCAGAGTGCAAGGAGGGAAACAGTCCACGGCCTGTCCCAACGTGGGTACAGACAATTTATTAATCAAAGAATGAAAATTTACATAAGCTTCTCTCATGCACGGATTACCCGAACAATGACCCTCCATGCGCTTTAAATAGAACTCATGGACCAATCGGGTGTCAAGCCACGGATCAAGTGTCGGTAATACCGAGGTGAGAGTGAACCGTCGGATCACTACATATCGTGACCGTCGGATTGTAAGTTACAAAATGTACAACGGTAAAGAAACACACTTTACCTAACTCTAACCTAACTCTATGCTAGACCAAGTTGAACTTAACTATATCCTATGTGTCGGAATATCCTAACATCCCCCCTTAAGAACAACTTGGGATAGGATTGAAGGATTTACAAATATGACACAATAGGAGAAGGAAGGAGGCACTAGAGCCTATCCCCCCTTAGTGACAACTTCCTGAACTCCAAGCATATATCGAAGTTTAGTGAACTTCGCCTCTGTGAGAGCCTTTGTGAAGATGTCTGCAACCTGATCATCCGTTGGACAATATTGCACTTCAAGAACATGGTCATGAATGAGCTTTCTGATGAAGTGCATGTGTAGTTCAATGTGTTTGCTGCGCTGATGCTGGACTGGATCTTTGCATAGCTGAATGGCACTTTGATTATCACACCAAAGTGTGGTTGGATGCTGCTGCTCAAAGCCAAATTCGGATAGGATCTGACGAAGCCACAAGGCTTCCTTACTAGCTTCCACGGCACCACGATACTCTGCTTCTGCTGACGAAAGAGAAATGGCAGCCTGTTTCTTACAAGCCCATGTAATAGGTCCTGAACCAAGAGTGAAGACATAACCGGCAGTAGACTTCCGATCATCAAGGTCACCAGCCCAATCAGAATCAGTGAAACCAACTAACAGAGGAGCTGCTTTGGCACTGTAATGAATCCCAAACTGTACTGTACCTCGAACATAACGAAGTATTCTTTTAGCTGCTTTCCAATGACTTTCACGGGGGTTTTGCATAAAACGAGCAACAAGGCCAACAGCAAAGGAAAGATCAGGACGAGTATGGGTTAAATACAAGAGTTTTCCGACAAGTTGATGGTATAAGGTAGCATCAACTTCAGGAGAAGTACAAGAGACTGAAAGTTTGACTCCAGACTGAAAGGGAGAAGGGGCTGGCTTACAGTCTTCCATGTGAAAATGACGAAGAATATCACAAGCATACTTGGACTGGGAAAGGAAAATACCTTCTTGGGATTGCAAGACTTGAAGACCGAGAAAATAGTGTAAGTGTCCTAAGTCTGTCATTTCAAATTTCTTTTTAAGGCTGGACTTCACATGGTTTATAAGGTTGGGATCACTACCAGTAAGAATAAGATCATCAACATAAAGAACAAGGATGATAAGAGAGTTGCCCACTTTCTTGGTGTAGACAGTATTGTCAGAATGACACCTAGAAAAGCCAGATTCTAAAAGAAAGCTATCCATTTTGGCATACCAAGCCCGAGGAGCTTGTTTGAGGCCATAAAGGGATTTCTTAAGTCGACAAACGAGGCTGGAGTCTGTTTGTATGAAGCCAATGGGTTGTTCCATATAGATTTCTTCCTGCAAGTCCCCATGCAAGAAGGCAGATTTAACATCCATTTGATGGACTTCCCATTTTAAAGAGGCAGCAAGGGAAAGAACAAGGCGGATAGAGTTCATTTTGGCAACTGGAGAGAAGGTTTCAGTGTAGTCAATGCCTTCAACCTGTGAAAAGCCCTTAGCAACTAGACGAGCCTTATGTTTATCAACTTTCCCATCTGGTCCATACTTGGTTCTGTAAACCCATTTGCATCTAACAAGTTTGCGTCCCTTTGGTAGAGGAACAAGATCCCATGTATCATTTGTCATCAATGAATGATATTCTTCATTCATAGCTGCTTCCCAATGTGGATGGCCTGAAGCTTCTGCAAAAGTGTCAGGATCATGATTTACTGGAGCTTGAGCCAGTAAAGAAGAGGCTCTTTCAAACTGAGAACGTGTACGTCGCTGATCTGTAGGATCACCGGCAAGATCACCTGCTGCATCCCGAGAAGGTGGGGGAGGATTATCATCCTCGCTTTCATCATCAGAAGAAGAAATGTTTTCAAAGATAGAAGAGATAGGAAGAGGTGGCACATCCGCCGGACTAGGCTCGCAGGCCGATTTATTTTCATCAAATTTTACATCTCTTCTAATGATAACATTTTTGGACTTAAATGGAATAAGTCTATAACCTTTTACATCTTCAGAATATCCAACAAAAGTACATTTCTCACTCTTAGGTTCTAAAGCTTTATGCTTTTCATCTGGAATATGGGCCCATGCTTCACTTCCAAACACACGAAAGTGACTTACATCTGGTTTAATGGAACTCCAAGCTTCTTCTGGAGTGATATTCTCTAGAACCTTAGTAGGAGTGCGATTGATTATATAATTTGCACAATTAATTGCTTCGGCCCAAAAACTAAGACTGAGTCCTTTAGATTGCAGCATACAATTAGCCATTTCCTTTAAGGTGCGATTTTTCCTTTCAGCTACACCATTTTGTTGTGGAGTGTATGGAACAGTATGTTGCATTTGAATTCCATTTTCGGTGCAAAAGTTGATGAATGCGTTTTTAACATATTCTCCACCATTATCAGTTCTTAGCTTAAGAATTTGATGTCCAGATTGTTTTTCAACAAATGCTTTGAAGGCCAAAAAAGTGCTAAATACTTCGCTCTTGAGTTTTAAGAAGTATACCCAAGTGCGTCTAGAGAAATCATCAATGAAAGTTAAGAAGTACTTGCAGCCAGAGAATGAAGCAACAGGAAGAGGACCACATAAATCACTGTGCACAAGCTGTAAAGGGGCTGAGGCGTGCCAAGAGGCACGTTTGTCAAAACTGTCCCGATGATGTTTTCCGAGTACACATCCGGAACAAACACCATCTTTGCAAGATACCATAGGAAGACCTGTCACCATATTTTCTTTACATAGATGCTGAAGGGAGCGATAGTTTAAGTGACCAAACCGCTCATGCCAAAGTTTGCTCACTTCATCATTATGAGCAACAAACACTGAGGGAAGATGGGATGACCCAAAGTTGTGAAACTTATACAACCTTTTGGAATCATCAGCAAGACCAGTAGCTAGAATCTGTTTAGGATCTTTTAGATCCTTGATTACAACATCATGAGGTGAAAATTCAACAATTTTACCTTCACCTGAATGAGTTATCTGATAGACAGATAGAAGGTTGCAGGATAAGTTTGGAACACATAATACATCATTGAACTGACCATTGTCTAGATGAACAGTTCCAGTCCCTACAACATTAAGAGATCTATCATCACCAACATATATATTTTTGGTGTTACAATCATTTAAAGAAGAAAACATGGCTTGGTTTTTGGCCATGTGACAAGAGGCTCCAGAATCAATGAGCCACTCATGAGAATGAGAAGAAGAAGAAGATACATTTAATGCATAACCAGACTGAGATGATTGACGATGACATGCAGAAAGTGTCGTTCCGGAAGTTGAAGTTGAAGTAGGCTCCAGATGGATGTTATGTTTCTTCATTGCGGCTTCCAAGGCTTCCATTTTCTTAAAGCATTTAGATTCTAAGTGGCCATCTCGATTACAAAAGTTACAATGTCTGTCAGTCCTCTTCCATTTGTTTTTATTGGTCTTGTCATTTTGCTGAAATGATCTTTCATCTTGAGGCTGAGTTGGTTTAGGACCATTCCTTTGAGGATAAGACTTCTTAGGATTCTTTGAATTTGGTTGCTGCTGGGCGGCTAACGCTTTCGAGGAAGAGTTTCCAAGATTAAGAAGACCAAGGTGTAAGAGTTTTTCTTGTTCTCTTATTAAGGAATCACAAAAGGAGTCAAAGGAAGGGGGTTTGTAGTCTTTGCCTTGACAAATGAAAGCTTCCCTTGTAGAATGGAAAGTGGAAACAAATACAGAGTAGGCTGGTCCCAACTTAGTAAGGATGGAATAAATAAGGTTACCATCTTCTTTCTTAACTTTAACACCTTCCAAGAGATATCTAAGGGTCTTGAATTTGGACAAGAAATCTTCAATGCAAGAAAAATTATTAGGATCCAAAGTAAGCAACTCATTCTCAAGTTGATGGGCTCTAATTTCATTTTTAATCCCAAAAACTTTAGCAAGTTTTTCTAATGCTTCATGAGGAGTTTCAATTTCTGCAATGTGGAATCTAAGATCAGGAGAAACAGACATTCCTATCAAACCACGTGCTTGATCTTGTCTATTTTCCCATTTTTCGGCCTTGTCTTCATCTTTGGGTTTCTTCTCTTGGTCTGTGGCTATTCTGAAGAGACCTTTACTTCTAAGTAAATCTCCCATGTAGGCTACCCATTGGAAGTAGTTAGTGCTGTCAAGAATGACTTGGCATGGACTTTCCATTTTTTGAAAAAAAAAACTGAAGCTAAAGATGCTGAAAGTAAGTGGTCCAATGGATAGATCTCGAAAAAATAGGCGGTTTTAAAAAAAACGGCTCTGAAAAAGGCTTCCGGATGAAGAAGATATGGCTTTTTGAAAAAAAAATTGTTGACGTTGCCGGCAAAGTGTGCGAATGTGCGGGAATGAAAAAATCCGCCCCCACAAAATGGAGACTTGAACCCAAGACCTCTACTCTCTTAAAAAGTCTTTGAACCAATTGATCTATACAAAATATTTGAGAGAGAGAGAGGGGGGGGGGGGGGGGGCCTCGATTTGCGTGCTTGCCTTGGGAAGGCTCTTTTCCCCTACAAAACACAAAACACAAAACCCAACACGAATATGCAAAGAAAAACGAACCTTACGGCTCAAAGTTAGCTTTAGCCAAAAAACTAGAATTTTAAAAAAAAAATCTCAAAGTTAGCTTTTACCGAAAAACTAAATATTTTTCTCAATGTTTCTGATTTTCCAAGATCACACTAAGGTGCAGGGAAAAGAGCATACGCATGAGAAAAATCCTTTCTTTCTGTTTCTGATTTGCCCAGATCGCACAGAGTCGCAGGGCAAAGAGCATACGCAGAAATGAAAGGTATAGATCCGGGAAAAAAAAGGCTAAATAAACCGAAACCGAAATAAGCAGAGAGAAAATGACAGTAAACTGCAAAAAAAAACACTGTATACCTCCCGATCTGAAAAATGACGCAGCTAGGGCTACCGGAAACCTTTTCGCGTGAAACGAAAGGGGTTCCTCACTGAAACAGATGCTCCGAACGCAACAGAGCAGTCCTCTCGGCCCGAAAGCAGTCAGAAACAGCAGATCTAGGAAACGACAGCCGCATGCAGTTCTACCGGCTTCAGATTTGGATCACCAACGGACGCGGCCCTCAAATAGCTCTGATACCATGTAGGAATTTACAGGGTAAGTTCCTCAGAAAGAATACCAAAAGGACACCGCTCACAACCAGATCTCAAATCAATACACCAGTATTTTTGACGTGGTTAAAACCCTCAGAGTGCAAGGAGGGAAACAGTCCACGGCCTGTCCCAACGTGGGTACAGACAATTTATTAATCAAAGAATGAAAATTTACATAAGCTTCTCTCATGCACGGATTACCCGAACAATGACCCTCCATGCGCTTTAAATAGAACTCATGGACCAATCGGGTGTCAAGCCACGGATCAAGTGTCGGTAATACCGAGGTGAGAGTGAACCGTCGGATCACTACATATCGTGACCGTCGGATTGTAAGTTACAAAATGTACAACGGTAAAGAAACACACTTTACCTAACTCTAACCTAACTCTATGCTAGACCAAGTTGAACTTAACTATATCCTATGTGTCGGAATATCCTAACATCCCCCTTAAGAACAACTTGGGATAGGATTGAAGAATTTACAAATATGACACAATAGGAGAAGGAAGGAGGCACTAGAGCCTATCCCCCCTTAGTGACAACTTCCTGAACTCCAAGCATATATCGAAGTTTAGTGAACTTCGCCTCTGTGAGAGCCTTTGTGAAGATGTCTGCAACCTGATCATCCGTTGGACAATATTGCACTTCAAGAACATGGTCATGAATGAGCTTTCTGATGAAGTGCATGTGTAGTTCAATGTGTTTGCTGCGCTGATGCTGGACTGGATCTTTGCATAGCTGAATGGCACTTTGATTATCACACAAAGTGTGGTTGGATGCTGCTGCTCAAAGCCAAATTCGGATAGGATCTGACGAAGCCACAAGGCTTCCTTACTAGCTTCCACGGCACCACGATACTCTGCTTCTGCTGACGAAAGAGAAATGGCAGCCTGTTTCTTACAAGCCCATGTAATAGGTCCTGAACCAAGAGTGAAGACATAACCGGCAGTAGACTTCCGATCATCAAGGTCACCAGCCCAATCAGAATCAGTGAAACCAACTAACAGAGGAGCTGCTTTGGCACTGTAATGAATCCCAAACTGTACTGTACCTCGAACATAACGAAGTATTCTTTTAGCTGCTTTCCAATGACTTTCACGGGGGTTTTGCATAAAACGAGCAACAAGGCCAACAGCAAAGGAAAGATCAGGACGAGTATGGGTTAAATACAAGAGTTTTCCGACAAGTTGATGGTATAAGGTAGCATCAACTTCAGGAGAAGTACAAGAGACTGAAAGTTTGACTCCAGACTGAAAGGGAGAAGGGGCTGGCTTACAGTCTTCCATGTGAAAATGACGAAGAATATCACAAGAATACTTGGACTGGGAAAGGAAAATACCTTCTTGGGATTGCAAGACTTGAAGACCGAGAAAATAGTGTAAGTGTCCTAAGTCTGTCATTTCAAATTTCTTTTTAAGGCTGGACTTCACATGGTTTATAAGGTTGGGATCACTACCAGTAAGAATAAGATCATCAACATAAAGAACAAGGATGATAAGAGAGTTGCCCACTTTCTTGGTGTAGACAGTATTGTCAGAATGACACCTAGAAAAGCCAGATTCTAAAAGAAAGCTATCCATTTTGGCATACCAAGCCCGAGGAGCTTGTTTGAGGCCATAAAGGGATTTCTTAAGTCGACAAACGAGGCTGGAGTCTGTTTGTATGAAGCCAATGGGTTGTTCCATATAGATTTCTTCCTGCAAGTCCCATGCAAGAAGGCAGATTTAACATCCATTTGATGGACTTCCATTTTAAAGAGGCAGCAAGGGAAAGAACAAGGCGGATAGAGTTCATTTTGGCAACTGGAGAGAAGGTTTCAGTGTAGTCAATGCCTTCAACCTGTGAAAAGCCCTTAGCAACTAGACGAGCCTTATGTTTATCAACTTTCCCATCTGGTCCATACTTGGTTCTGTAAACCCATTTGCATCTAACAAGTTTGCGTCCCTTTGGTAGAGGAACAAGATCCCATGTATCATTTGTCATCAATGAATGATATTCTTCATTCATAGCTGCTTCCCAATGTGGATGGCCTGAAGCTTCTGCAAAAGTGTCAGGATCATGATTTACTGGAGCTTGAGCCAGTAAAGAAGAGGCTCTTTCAAACTGAGAACGTGTACGTCGCTGATCTGTAGGATCACCGGCAAGATCACCTGCTGCATCCCGAGTAGCACGGACCCATCTTGGAAGTTGAGGATCCTGAGAAGGTGGGGGAGGATTATCATCCTCGCTTTCATCATCAGAAGAAGAAATGTTTTCAAAGATAGAAGAGATAGGAAGAGGTGGCACATCCGCCGGACTAGGCTCGCAGGCCGATTTATTTTCATCAAATTTTACATCTCTTCTAATGATAACATTTTTGGACTTAAATGGAATAAGTCTATAACCTTTTACATCTTCAGAATATCCAACAAAAGTACATTTCTCACTCTTAGGTTCTAAAGCTTTATGCTTTTCATCTGGAATATGGGCCCATGCTTCACTTCCAAACACACGAAAGTGACTTACATCTGGTTTAATGGAACTCCAAGCTTCTTCTAGAGTGATATTCTCTAGAACCTTAGTAGGAGTGCGATTGATTATATAATTTGCACAATTAATTGCTTCGGCCCAAAAACTAAGACTGAGTCCTTTAGATTGCAGCATACAATTAGCCATTTCCTTTAAGGTGCGATTTTTCCTTTCAGCTACACCATTTTGTTGTGGAGTGTATGGAACAGTATGTTGCATTTGAATTCCATTTTCGGTGCAAAAGTTGATGAATGCGTTTTTAACATATTCTCCACCATTATCAGTTCTTAGCTTAAGAATTTGATGTCCAGATTGTTTTTCAACAAATGCTTTGAAGGCCAAAAAAGTGCTAAATACTTCGCTCTTGAGTTTTAAGAAGTATACCCAAGTGCGTCTAGAGAAATCATCAATGAAAGTTAAGAAGTACTTGCAGCCAGAGAATGAAGCAACAGGAAGAGGACCACATAAATCACTGTGCACAAGCTGTAAAGGGGCTGAGGCGTGCCAAGAGGCACGTTTGTCAAAACTGTCCCGATGATGTTTTCCGAGTACACATCCGGAACAAACACCATCTTTGCAAGATACCATAGGAAGACCTGTCACCATATTTTCTTTACATAGATGCTGAAGGGAGCGATAGTTTAAGTGACCAAACCGCTCATGCCAAAGTTTGCTCACTTCATCATTATGAGCAACAAACACTGAGGGAAGATGGGATGACCCAAAGTTGTGAAACTTATACAACCTTTTGGAATCATCAGCAAGACCAGTAGCTAGAATCTGTTTAGGATCTTTTAGATCCTTGATTACAACATCATGAGGTGAAAATTCAACAATTTTACCTTCACCTGAATGAGTTATCTGATAGACAGATAGAAGGTTGCAGGATAAGTTTGGAACACATAATACATCATTGAACTGACCATTGTCTAGATGAACAGTTCCAGTCCCTACAACATTAAGAGATCTATCATCACCAACATATATATTTTTGGTGTTACAATCATTTAAAGAAGAAAACATGGCTTGGTTTTTGGCCATGTGACAAGAGGCTCCAGAATCAATGAGCCAGTCATGAGAATGAGAAGAAGAAGAAGATACATTTAATGCATAACCAGACTGAGATGATTGACGATGACATGCAGAAAGTGCCGTTCCGGAAGTTGAAGTTGAAGTAGGCTCCAGATGGATGTTATGTTTCTTCATTGCGGCTTCCAAGGCTTCCATTTTCTTAAAGCATTTAGATTCTAAGTGGCCATCTCGATTACAAAAGTTACAATGTCTGTCAGTCCTCTTCCATTTGTTTTTATTGGTCTTGTCATTTTGCTGAAATGATCTTTCATCTTGAGGCTGAGTTGGTTTAGGACCATTCCTTTGAGGATAAGACTTCTTAGGATTCTTTGAATTTGGTTGCTGCTGGGCGGCTAACGCTTTCGAGGAAGAGTTTCCAAGATTAAGAAGACCAAGGTGTAAGAGTTTTTCTTGTTCTCTTATTAAGGAATCACAAAAGGAGTCAAAGGAAGGGGGTTTGTAGTCTTTGCCTTGACAAATGAAAGCTTCCCTTGTAGAATGGAAAGTGGAAACAAATACAGAGTAGGCTGGTCCCAACTTAGTAAGGATGGAATAAATAAGGTTACCATCTTCTTTCTTAACTTTAACACCTTCCAAGAGATATCTAAGGGTCTTGAATTTGGACAAGAAATCTTCAATGCAAGAAAAATTATTAGGATCCAAAGTAAGCAACTCATTCTCAAGTTGATGGGCTCTAATTTCATTTTTAATCCCAAAAACTTTAGCAAGTTTTTCTAATGCTTCATGAGGAGTTTCAATTTCTGCAATGTGGAATCTAAGATCAGGAGAAACAGACATTCCTATCAAACCACGTGCTTGATCTTGTCTATTTTCCCATTTTTCGGCCTTGTCTTCATCTTTGGGTTTCTTCTCTTGGTCTGTGGCTATTCTGAAGAGACCTTTACTTCTAAGTAAATCTCCCATGTAGGCTACCCATTGGAAGTAGTTAGTGCTGTCAAGAATGACTTGGCATGGACTTTCCATTTTTTGAAAAAAAAACTGAAGCTAAAGATGCTGAAAGTAAGTGGTCCAATGGATAGATCTCGAAAAAATAGGCGGTTTTAAAAAAAACGGCTCTGAAAAAGGCTTCCGGATGAAGAAGATATGGCTTTTTGAAAAAAAATTGTTGACGTTGCCGGCAAAGTGTGCGAATGTGCGGGAATGAAAAAATCCGCCCCCACAAAATGGAGACTTGAACCCAAGACCTCTACTCTCTTAAAAAGTCTTTGAACCAATTGATCTATACAAAATATTTGAGAGAGAGAGAGAGAGAGAGAGAGAGAGAGGGGGGGGGGGGGGCCTCGATTTGCGTGCTTGCCTTGGGAAGGCTCTTTTCCCCTACAAAACACAAAACACAAAACCCAACACGAATATGCAAAGAAAAACGAACCTTACGGCTCAAAGTTAGCTTTAGCCAAAAAACTAGAATTTTAAAAAAAAAAATCTCAAAGTTAGCTTTTAACCGACAAACTAAATATTTTTCTCAATGTTTCTGATTTTCCAAGATCACACTAAGGTGCAGGGAAAAGAGCATACGCATGAGAAAAATCCTTTCTTTCTGTTTCTGATTTGCCCAGATCGCACAGAGTCGCAGGGCAAAGAGCATACGCAGAAATGAAAGGTATAGATCCGGGAAAAAAAAGGCTAAATAAACCGAAACCGAAATAAGCAGAGAGAAAATGACAGTAAACTGCAAAAAAAAACACTATATACCTCCCGATCTGAAAAATGACGCAGCTAGGGCTACCGGAAACCTTTTCGCGTGAAACGAAAGGGGTTCCTCACTGAAACAGATGCTCCGAACGCAACAGAGCAGTCCTCTCGGCCGAAAGCAGTCAGAAACAGCAGATCTAGGAAACGACAGCCGCATGCAGTTCTACCGGCTTCAGATTTGGATCACCAACGGACGCGGCCCTCAAATAGCTCTGATACCATGTAGGAATTTACAGGGTAAGTTCCTCAGAAAGAATACCAAAAGGACACCGCTCACAACCAGATCTCAAATCAATACACCAGTATTTTTGACGTGGTTAAAACCCTCAGAGTGCAAGGAGGGAAACAGTCCACGGCCTGTCCCAACGTGGGTACAGACAATTTATTAATCAAAGAATGAAAATTTACATAAGCTTCTCTCATGCACGGATTACCCGAACAATGACCCTCCATGCGCTTTAAATAGAACTCATGGACCAATCGGGTGTCAAGCCACGGATCAAGTGTCGGTAATACCGAGGGTGAGAGTGAACGTCGGATCACTACATATCGTGACCGTCGGATTGTAAGTTACAAAATGTACAACGGTAAAGAAACACACTTTACCTAACTCTAACCTAACTCTATGCTAGACCAAGTTGAACTTAACTATATCCTATGTGTCGGAATATCCTAACATCCCCCCTTAAGAACAACTTGGGATAGGATTGAAGGATTTACAAATATGACACAATAGGAGAAGGAAGGAGGCACTAGAGCCTATCCCCCCTTAGTGACAACTTCCTGAACTCCAAGCATATATCGAAGTTTAGTGAACTTCGCCTCTGTGAGAGCCTTTGTGAAGATGTCTGCAACCTGATCATCCGTTGGACAATATTGCACTTCAAGAACATGGTCATGAATGAGCTTTCTGATGAAGTGCATGTGTAGTTCAATGTGTTTGCTGCGCTGATGCTGGACTGGATCTTTGCATAGCTGAATGGCACTTTGATTATCACACAAAGTGTGGTTGGATGCTGCTGCTCAAAGCCAAATTCGGATAGGATCTGACGAAGCCACAAGGCTTCCTTACTAGCTTCCACGGCACCACGATACTCTGCTTCTGCTGACGAAAGAGAAATGGCAGCCTGTTTCTTACAAGCCCATGTAATAGGTCCTGAACCAAGAGTGAAGACATAACCGGCAGTAGACTTCCGATCATCAAGGTCACCAGCCCAATCAGAATCAGTGAAACCAACTAACAGAGGAGCTGCTTTGGCACTGTAATGAATCCCAAACTGTACTGTACCTCGAACATAACGAAGTATTCTTTTAGCTGCTTTCCAATGACTTTCACGGGGGTTTTGCATAAAACGAGCAACAAGGCCAACAGCAAAGGAAAGATCAGGACGAGTATGGGTTAAATACAAGAGTTTTCCGACAAGTTGATGGTATAAGGTAGCATCAACTTCAGGAGAAGTACAAGAGACTGAAAGTTTGACTCCAGACTGAAAGGGAGAAGGGGCTGGCTTACAGTCTTCCATGTGAAAATGACGAAGAATATCACAAGCATACTTGGACTGGGAAAGGAAAATACCTTCTTGGGATTGCAAGACTTGAAGACCGAGAAAATAGTGTAAGTGTCCTAAGTCTGTCATTTCAAATTTCTTTTTAAGGCTGGACTTCACATGGTTTATAAGGTTGGGATCACTACCAGTAAGAATAAGATCATCAACATAAAGAACAAGGATGATAAGAGAGTTGCCCACTTTCTTGGTGTAGACAGTATTGTCAGAATGACACCTAGAAAAGCCAGATTCTAAAAGAAAGCTATCCATTTTGGCATACCAAGCCCGAGGAGCTTGTTTGAGGCCATAAAGGGATTTCTTAAGTCGACAAACGAGGCTGGAGTCTGTTTGTATGAAGCCAATGGGTTGTTCCATATAGATTTCTTCCTGCAAGTCCCCATGCAAGAAGGCAGATTTAACATCCATTTGATGGACTTCCCATTTTAAAGAGGCAACAAGGGAAAGAACAAGGCGGATAGAGTTCATTTTGGCAACTGGAGAGAAGGTTTCAGTGTAGTCAATGCCTTCAACCTGTGAAAAGCCCTTAGCAACTAGACGAGCCTTATGTTTATCAACTTTCCCATCTGGTCCATACTTGGTTCTGTAAACCCATTTGCATCTAACAAGTTTGCGTCCCTTTGGTAGAGGAACAAGATCCCATGTATCATTTGTCATCAATGAATGATATTCTTCATTCATAGCTGCTTCCCAATGTGGATGGCCTGAAGCTTCTGCAAAGTGTCAGGATCATGATTTACTGGAGCTTGAGCCAGTAAAGAAGAGGCTCTTTCAAACTGAGAACGTGTACGTCGCTGATCTGTAGGATCACCGGCAAGATCACCTGCTGCATCCCGAGTAGCACGGACCCATCTTGGAAGTTGAGGATCCTGAGAAGGTGGGGGAGGATTATCATCCTCGCTTTCATCATCAGAAGAAGAAATGTTTTCAAAGATAGAAGAGATAGGAAGAGGTGGCACATCCGCCGGACTAGGCTCGCAGGCCGATTTATTTCATCAAATTTTACATCTCTTCTAATGATAACATTTTTGGACTTAAATGGAATAAGTCTATAACCTTTTACATCTTCAGAATATCCAACAAAAGTACATTTCTCACTCTTAGGTTCTAAAGCTTTATGCTTTTCATCTGGAATATGGGCCCATGCTTCACTTCCAAACACACGAAAGTGACTTACATCTGGTTTAATGGAACTCCAAGCTTCTTCTGGAGTGATATTCTCTAGAACCTTAGTAGGAGTGCGATTGATTATATAATTTGCACAATTAATTGCTTCGGCCCAAAAACTAAGACTGAGTCCTTTAGATTGCAGCATACAATTAGCCATTTCCTTTAAGGTGCGATTTTTCCTTTCAGCTACACCATTTTGTTGTGGAGTGTATGGAACAGTATGTTGCATTTGAATTCCATTTTCGGTGCAAAAGTTGATGAATGCGTTTTTTAACATATTCTCCACCATTATCAGTTCTTAGCTTAAGAATTTGATGTCCAGATTGTTTTTCAACAAATGCTTTGAAGGCCAAAAAAGTGCTAAATACTTCGCTCTTGAGTTTTAAGAAGTATACCCAAGTGCGTCTAGAGAAATCATCAATGAAAGTTAAGAAGTACTTGCAGCCAGAGAATGAAGCAACAGGAAGAGGACCACATAAATCACTGTGCACAAGCTGTAAAGGGGCTGAGGCGTGCCAAGAGGCACGTTTGTCAAAACTGTCCCGATGATGTTTTCCGAGTACACATCCGGAACAAACACCATCTTTGCAAGATACCATAGGAAGACCTGTCACCATATTTTCTTTACATAGATGCTGAAGGGAGCGATAGTTTAAGTGACCAAACCGCTCATGCCAAAGTTTGCTCACTTCATCATTATGAGCAACAAACACTGAGGGAAGATGGGATGACCCAAAGTTGTGAAACTTATACAACCTTTTGGAATCATCAGCAAGACCAGTAGCTAGAATCTGTTTAGGATCTTTTAGATCCTTGATTACAACATCATGAGGTGAAAATTCAACAATTTTACCTTCACCTGAATGAGTTATCTGATAGACAGATAGAAGGTTGCAGGATAAGTTTGGAACACATAATACATCATTGAACTGACCATTGTCTAGATGAACAGTTCCAGTCCCTACAACATTAAGAGATCTATCATCACCAACATATATATTTTGGTGTTACAATCATTTAAAGAAGAAAACATGGCTTGGTTTTTGGCCATGTGACAAGAGGCTCCAGAATCAATGAGCCACTCATGAGAATGAGAAGAAGAAGAAGATACATTTAATGCATAACCAGACTGAGATGATTGACGATGACATGCAGAAAGTGTCGTTCCGGAAGTTGAAGTTGAAGTAGGCTCCAGATGGATGTTATGTTTCTTCATTGCGGCTTCCAAGGCTTCCATTTTCTTAAAGCATTTAGATTCTAAGTGGCCATCTCGATTACAAAAGTTACAATGTCTGTCAGTCCTCTTCCATTTGTTTTTATTGGTCTTGTCATTTTGCTGAAATGATCTTTCATCTTGAGGCTGAGTTGGTTTAGGACCATTCCTTTGAGGATAAGACTTCTTAGGATTCTTTGAATTTGGTTGCTGCTGGGCGGCTAACGCTTTCGAGGAAGAGTTTCCAAGATTAAGAAGACCAAGGTGTAAGAGTTTTTCTTGTTCTCTTATTAAGGAATCACAAAAGGAGTCAAAGGAAGGGGGTTTGTAGTCTTTGCCTTGACAAATGAAAGCTTCCCTTGTAGAATGGAAAGTGGAAACAAATACAGAGTAGGCTGGTCCCAACTTAGTAAGGATGGAATAAATAAGGTTACCATCTTCTTTCTTAACTTTAACACCTTCCAAGAGATATCTAAGGGTCTTGAATTTGGACAAGAAATCTTCAATGCAAGAAAAATTATTAGGATCCAAAGTAAGCAACTCATTCTCAAGTTGATGGGCTCTAATTTCATTTTTAATCCAAAAACTTTAGCAAGTTTTTCTAATGCTTCATGAGGAGTTTCAATTTCTGCAATGTGGAATCTAAGATCAGGAGAAACAGACATTCCTATCAAACCACGTGCTTGATCTTGTCTATTTTCCCATTTTTCGGCCTTGTCTTCATCTTTGGGTTTCTTCTCTTGGTCTGTGGCTATTCTGAAGAGACCTTTACTTCTAAGTAAATCTCCCATGTAGGCTACCCATTGGAAGTAGTTAGTGCTGTCAAGAATGACTTGGCATGGACTTTCCATTTTTTGAAAAAAAAAACTGAAGCTAAAGATGCTGAAAGTAAGTGGTCCAATGGATAGATCTCGAAAAAATAGGCGGTTTTAAAAAAAACGGCTCTGAAAAAAGGCTTCCGGATGAAGAAGATATGGCTTTTTGAAAAAAAAATTGTTGACGTTGCCGGCAAAGTGTGCGAATGTGCGGGAATGAAAAAATCCGCCCCCACAAAATGGAGACTTGAACCCAAGACCTCTACTCTCTTAAAAAGTCTTTGAACCAATTGATCTATACAAAATATTTGAGAGAGAGAGGGGGGGGGGGGGGGGGGGCCTCGATTTGCGTGCTTGCCTTGGAAGGCTCTTTTCCCCTACAAAACACAAAACACAAAACCCAACACGAATATGCAAAGAAAAACGAACCTTACGGCTCAAAGTTAGCTTTAGCCAAAAAACTAGAATTTTAAAAAAAAAAATCTCAAAGTTAGCTTTAACCGAAAAACTAAATATTTTTCTCAATGTTTCTGATTTTCCAAGATCACACTAAGGTGCAGGGAAAAGAGCATACGCATGAGAAAAATCCTTTCTTTCTGTTTCTGATTTGCCCAGATCGCACAGAGTCGCAGGGCAAAGAGCATACGCAGAAATGAAAGGTATAGATCCGGGAAAAAAAAGGCTAAATAAACCGAAACCGAAATAAGCAGAGAGATAATGACAGTAAACTGCAAAAAAAAAACACTGTATACCTCCCGATCTGAAAAATGACGCAGCTAGGGCTACCGGAAACCTTTTCGCGTGAAACGAAAGGGGTTCCTCACTGAAACAGATGCTCCGAACGCAACAGAGCAGTCCTCTCGGCCCGAAAGCAGTCAGAAACAGCAGATCTAGGAAACGACAGCCGCATGCAGTTCTACGGCTTCAGATTTGGATCACCAACGGACGCGGCCCTCAAATAGCTCTGATACCATGTAGGAATTTACAGGGTAAGTTCCTCAGAAAGAATACCAAAAGGACACGCTCACAACCAGATCTCAAATCAATACACCAGTATTTTTGACGTGGTTAAAACCCTCAGAGTGCAAGGGGGAAACAGTCCACGGCCTGTCCCAACGTGGGTACAGACAATTTATTAATCAAAGAATGAAAATTTACATAAGCTTCTTCATGCACGGATTACCGAACAATGACCCTCCATGCGCTTTAAATAGAACTCATGGACCAATCGGGTGTCAAGCCACGGATCAAGTGTCGGTAATACCGAGGTGAGAGTGAACCGTCGGATCACTACATATCGTGACCGTCGGATTGTAAGTTACAAAATGTACAACGGTAAAGAAACACACTTTACCTAACTCTAACCTAACTCTATGCTAGACCAAGTTGAACTTAACTATATCCTATGTGTCGGAATATCCTAACATCCCCCCTTAAGAACAACTTGGGATAGGATTGAAGAATTTACAAATATGACACAATAGGAGAAGGAAGGAGGCACTAGAGCCTATCCCCCTTAGTGACAACTTCCTGAACTCCAAGCATATATCGAAGTTTAGTGAACTTCGCCTCTGTGAGAGCCTTTGTGAAGATGTCTGCAACCTGATCATCCGTTGGACAATATTGCACTTCAAGAACATGGTCATGAATGAGCTTTCTGATGAAGTGCATGTGTAGTTCAATGTGTTTGCTGCGCTGATGCTGGACTGGATCTTTGCATAGCTGAATGGCACTTTGATTATCACACCAAAGTGTGGTGGGATGCTGCTGCTCAAAGCCAAATTCGGATAGGATCTGACGAAGCCACAAGGCTTCCTTACTAGCTTCCACGGCACCACGATACTTGCTTCTGCTGACGAAAGAGAAATGGCAGCCTGTTTCTTACAAAGCCCATGTAATAGGTCCTGAACCAAGAGTGAAGACATAACGGCAGTAGACTTCCGATCATCAAGGTCACCAGCCCAATCAGAATCAGTGAAACCAACTAACAGAGGAGCTGCTTTGGCACTGTAATGAATCCAAACTGTACTGTACCTCGAACATAACGAAGTATTCTTTTAGCTGCTTTCCAATGACTTTCACGGGGGTTTTGCATAAAACGAGCAACAAGGCCAACAGCAAAGGAAAGATCAGGACGAGTATGGGTTAAATACAAGAGTTTTCCGACAAGTTGATGGTATAAGGTAGCATCAACTTCAGGAGAAGTACAAGAGACTGAAAGTTTGACTCCAGACTGAAAGGGAGAAGGGGCTGGCTTACAGTCTTCCATGTGAAAATGACGAAGAATATCACAAGAATACTTGGACTGGGAAAGGAAAATACCTTCTTGGGATTGCAAGACTTGAAGACCGAGAAAATAGTGTAAGTGTCCTAAGTCTGTCATTTCAAATTTCTTTTTAAGGCTGGACTTCACATGGTTTATAAGGTTGGGATCACTACCAGTAAGAATAAGATCATCAACATAAAGAACAAGGATGATAAGAGAGTTGCCCACTTTCTTGGTGTAGACAGTATTGTCAGAATGACACCTAGAAAAGCCAGATTCTAAAAGAAAGCTATCCATTTTGGCATACCAAGCCCGAGGAGCTTGTTTGAGGCCATAAAGGGATTTCTTAAGTCGACAAACGAGGCTGGAGTCTGTTTGTATGAAGCCAATGGGTTGTTCCATATAGATTTCTTCCTGCAAGTCCCCATGCAAGAAGGCAGATTTAACATCCATTTGATGGACTTCCCATTTTAAAGAGGCAGCAAGGAAAGAACAGGCGGATAGAGTTCATTTGGCAACTGGAGAGAAGGTTTCAGTGTAGTCAATGCCTTCAACCTGTGAAAAGCCCTTAGCAACTAGACGAGCCTTATGTTTATCAACTTTCCCATCTGGTCCATACTTGGTTCTGTAAACCCATTTGCATCTAACAAGTTTGCGTCCCTTTGTAGAGGAACAAGATCCATGTATCATTTGTCATCAATGAATGATATTCTTCATTCATAGCTGCTTCCAATGTGGATGGCCTGAAGCTTCTGCAAAAGTGTCAGGATCATGATTTACTGGAGCTTGAGCCAGTAAAGAAGAGGCTCTTTCAAACTGAGAACGTGTACGTCGCTGATCTGTAGGATCACCGGCAAGATCACCTGCTGCATCCCGAGTAGCACGGACCCATCTTGGAAGTTGAGGATCCTGAGAAGGTGGGGGTGGATTATCATCCTCGCTTTCATCATCAGAAGAAGAAATGTTTTCAAAGATAGAAGAGATAGGAAGAGGTGGCACATCCGCGGACTAGGCTCGCAGGCCGATTTATTTCATCAAATTTTACATCTCTTCTAATGATAACATTTTTGGACTTAAATGGAATAAGTCTATAACCTTTTTAACATCTTCAGAATATCCAACAAAAGTACATTTCTCACTCTTAGGTTCTAAAGCTTTATGCTTTTCATCTGGAATATGGGCCCATGCTTCACTTCCAAACACACGAAAGTGACTTACATCTGGTTTAATGGAACTCCAAGCTTCTTCTAGAGTGATATTCTCTAGAACCTTAGTAGGAGTGCGATTGATTATTAATTTGCACAATTAATTGCTTCGGCCCAAAAACTAAGACTGAGTCCTTTAGATTGCAGCATACAATTAGCCATTTCCTTTAGGTGCGATTTTTCCTTTCAGCTACACCATTTTGTTGTGGAGTGTATGGAACAGTATGTTGCATTTGAATTCCATTTTCGGTTGCAAAAGTTGATGAATGCGTTTTTAACATATTCTCCACCATTATCAGTTCTTAGCTTAAGAATTTGATGTCCAGATTGTTTTTCAACAAATGCTTTGAAGGCCAAAAAAGTGCTAAATACTTCGCTCTTGAGTTTTAAGAAGTATACCCAAGTGGCGTCTAGAGAAATCATCAATGAAAGTTAAGAAGTACTTGCAGCCAGAGAATGAAGCAACAGGAAGAGGACCACATAAATCACTGTGCACAAGCTGTAAAGGGGCTGAGGCGTGCCAAGAGGCACGTTGTCAAAACTGTCCCGATGATGTTTTCCGAGTACACATCCGGAACAAACACCATCTTTGCAAGATACCATAGGAAGACCTGTCACCATATTTTCTTTACATAGATGCTGAAGGGAGCGATAGTTAAGTGACCAAACCGCTCATGCCAAAGTTTGCTCACTTCATCATTATGAGCAACAAACACTGAGGGAAGATGGATGACCCAAAGTTGTGAAACTTATACAACCTTTTGAATCATCAGCAAGACCAGTAGCTAGAATCTGTTTAGGATCTTTTAGATCCTTGATTACAACATCATGAGGTGAAAATTCAACAATTTTACCTTCACCTGAATGAGTTATCTGATAGACAGATAGAAGGTTGCAGGATAAGTTTGGAACACATAATACATCATTGAACTGACCATTGTCTAGATGAACAGTTCCAGTCCTACAACATTAAGAGATCTATCATCACCAACATATATATTTTTGGTGTTACAATCATTTAAAGAAGAAAACATGGCTTGGTTTTTGGCCATGTGACAAGAGGCCCAGAATCAATGAGCCAGTCATGAGAATGAGAAGAAGAAGAAGATACATTTAATGCATAACCAGACTGAGATGATTGACGATGACATGCAGAAAGTGCCGTTCCGGAAGTTGAAGTTGAAGTAGGCTCCAGATGGATGTTATGTTTTCTTCATTGCGGCTTCAAAG